>PVJI01029631.1:0-15186 GCA_004026765.1 Micronycteris hirsuta
TTGAACAGACACTTCTCCAAGGAGGACATACAGAGGGCCCAGAAACATTTGAAAGGGTGCTCAGCATCACTAGCCATCAGAGAGATGAAATTAAAGCCACAATGAGATATCATTTCACACCCGTCAAAATGGCCATCATAAACAAATCAACAAGCAAAAAGTGCTGGAGAGGTTGTAGAGAAAAGGGAACCCTATTGCACTATTGATGGGAATGCAGACTGGTGAAGCCACTGTGGAAAATGGTATGGAATTTCCTCAAAAACTAAAAATGGAACTGCCTTTTTAAAAATGGACCCAGCAATACCACTGCTAGGGGCACATGATATTGTTGCCTGTATACCATCCCTATTCACTGTAAATGTTAAATATGAAAGAAATATATCTTTCCATTGTACTTTTTATCCAATCATAGGGATTTCCCTGCCTTGCTTTTTTCAGCCTTTTTTAATCTATCCCCAATATATTTCATGTAATCTTCCTTACTTCTCACATTTTATTACAAATATATGAAAAGAACTGCAAAACTACAATTCTGGCATATCCTCACTTTGGCTCAAATAAACTCTTATAAGGTTTTTTCTATAAGTTTGGATGTTTTTACATTGACAGCACTTAATTTGGGGAATCTGACACTATATTCAGGTATATAGTGTCAGAGTTGAATTAAATTGTAGGACACCCAGCTGATGTCTGAGAATTGTTTGGTGGTCTGGGAAACACCAACTGCTCCGCTAGCTGCCTACTGAGCAACCCAGAACCAAGGAATAGGCAAGAGTCACACAGTAACCAGCTATTCAGTCAACTTTTATTGGATATGGTTTCACTCAAAGTAGAACATGAATATAAATTAATACCCTACTCACACTCTAACAATCTAAGAAAAATATAACACACCCACAGCAATCAATGGGGAATAATGAACCTGCGTCCCAGAGTCAAGGTCTGCAGGTCTAGGAGATAGCACTGTGGGCAAGGGAGTCATCAGTGTCTTTCAGGGAAGGATCTCAGGAGCCAAGTGATCAGCAGGGCAGATGAAGTCCTCAGTCCAGCAGAGCAGAGCCTCTGGCAGCTGATGCCAATAGAGTTAAGTGTGGTGTGGAGCAGAACTCTGGTGTGTGGAGCTCAGTTGTCTCAGCAGTGGTCCAGAGCCTGCCTCAGATACCTTGAAAGTTGTGTACTCCACCCTTCTGGGTCTCTTCATAAATGTCTTGGCACCCCGATGGCAATTAGAAAATTTCCCCAGAAAATTTCCAGCTCTGCAAACATGGCTGTTCTGATCACATGTGCAGATATCTTAAGTGTGTCTCCTTGCCAGATGTGTCTAGCATGACTTAGGTAGTTTCCCTCTTGAACCAAAGTGTCATGGCTGACTGGCAGCCATCTTGGTTGACATGAGTGATTCCATTTTGTTTTATATGCTTTATGCTATCTTGACCAGAATAATGCCATTTTATTGGTCCTGCTCTCCACACCAACACACACTCACATGTTGGAATTCAGCCCAGAATATTTCATCATAATTAAAATAAAACAGTAAAAATTAATTTGAGGACAATATCAGTTTGAAAGTCAAGGTACAAAAAGAGGGTTTTCTAAAAAATAGTAATCAGAAAAAAGATGTTTATTTTCTGAGTTAATGTTATAATATTAAGTCTGACTTCTGGAAGCAACTCATAATTATAATCATTTTATAATTTTCTGCTTTTACTAAAATAAACTTAGTAAGAGATTAGGTTTTGGATAGCTTCCATTGACACTAAAATGAATAGTAATTAAATTTGTTATTAGTGTTTTTAAGAGCATGCTAATGTTACTGACTAAACACAGGATGAGTGGTTTTTCAGCCCATGTTACATGGTGATTGCCTTTTATTATGTGGATGTTGGCTGGCACATTGGCAAATAACAGAGACTGCCCTCCCAGAATACTCGTGGAAATGAAATGTGTACACCCTGAGGTGAGCCGAATGAGAAAATCTGGCATTTAATGACATAAAAAAGAGCCAGTTTGTCAAGGGTGGCTTTAAGTTTACGTGAATGATCCTAACCTCCATAAGGATGATGAGGTGATTTTACCATCAGTGATTTTACTCTTGGAAGAGATGATTAAACACCTATTGGTCTGCTGCTCCCATTAAGGGAGAATAGTCTTACTTTCATCTTTGCAACAAAGCTAAGGTTTATGCTTCATTAGGGAGTCTATGGTGACTAAATGATGTTTCATTTGCTGTTCTACTGTCCATCACTGTGTTTAGAATTTTTAGTTCAAAATGAGCACATTCACTCTCAAATCACTTCTAGTTTACTATTTAGTGTGTGTTTGTTCTGCACTATTCCCAGTGGAATTCATACTGTTTGTTTCCCAAACTTTTTAAGGCTCATCCTTGAACGAAGCCTAGTAAAAAGCCATTTGCATTGCCTCCAAAATGACAAGTGATGGGTCCTGCAGCTCAGATTACAAAATATTAAACTGCCCTTCTAAATCATTAGAAGGCTCATATCACAGTTTGACATGAAGAAACTTAGCCTATAAAAGCACCCAATTCCTCTGAATTGGAATAGTTTTACAGTATATGTAAGAATTATCCATTTTCAATTAATATTTAATTTCATTTAATTAAATTATATTAAAGTCTAAGCTTCAAAAGCCTATTGGGCTGGTAGAAAATTCCCATCTTTGCCATTATTGGGTGTATCATTTTCCATGTTTCCACCATAATTTAGGACATTTACAGAGAAATGGCTTCACACTGCAGTCTGCTGTGGCTGTAACTGACATCCTCATTGTACAAGCCCATGATTTAACAGCTATTTGATTATGCCATGAACACACATGGGAATATATACTGAGCCTAGGGGCCTCTGGAAGGCCATCTCCAAACTGCTTCCTGCTCCCTCCAAAATCCAGTCTCTTCCTAAATTGTACCCTCCAAAACCCCAATCTTCAACATAGACTCACCTGCTCCCCGCCCCAGTCTCTGGGAAGAAAAGAGAGGCTGGTTTAATCAATGACCAATGGTCAATGATTTAATCAATCCTGCCTACGTAAAAAAGCCTCCATAAAAAATCAAAGTATGGGGTTTGGAGAGCTTTCAGGTTGGTTAATGTGGAGATTCTGAGAGAATCATGAACCCAGAGAAAATGGAAACTCTGTGCCCTTTCCCCATACCTCACTCTATTCATCGCTTCCATCTGGCTATTCCTTTTGTAATAAACCAGTGATCTATGAAGTAACTGTTTCTCTGAGCTCTGTAAGCCACTTTAGCAAATTAATCAAATCCAAGAAGGGTGTCATTTAAATCACTGATACATAGCCTATTGGTCAGAAGTACACATGACAACCTGGACTTGCATTTGGCATCTGAATTGGCATTGGGGGGAAGTCTTGTAGGATTGAGCCTGTAACCTGTGAGATATGACACCATCTATCTCCAGGTAGGAAGTATAAGAAATGAGTTGAGCCCTGGCTGGTGTAGCGCAGTGGATTGAGCGCGGGCTGGGAACCAGACGGTCCCGGTTCAATTCCCGGTCAGGGCACATGCCTGGGTTGCGGGCCAGGTCCCCTGTGAGGGCCATGTGAGAGGCAACCATACATTGCTCTTTCTCTCCTTCTCTGTCTCCCTCCCTTCTCCTCTCTCTAAAAATAAATAAATAAATAAATAAATAAATAAAATCTTTAAAAAAAAAAGAAATGAGTTGAATTATAGGATATACAGCTGGTGTCAGAGAATTTCTTGTTGTGGGGCAAAAAACCACACATTGGAATTGGTGTCAGAATTATTAATATGTTATCACAGATCACAAAATAGTCACTATCCTTAGTATGTGAGATATTTAAATAGTTTTTTCTAATAGACATTAAATTCAAAACCAACTCATCATATCATTGGTTTCATTGCTCATAATTGTATAAAGTTATCCTTATAAAAACACTAAAGAAAGTATGGAGCAATCTAAATTACATGATGTTACAGGTTGCACATGAGTTTGGCAAAAACTGTGACAGCAACACACAATCCCTGAAGTTCAAAACTCTGTTCTCAGATCGATAGGCAGGAGTGTTAGACATGTGAAAACAGGATGAAAGAGGAAGGGCACCTGCTGGTAGTCAAAGGAGTCTAGATTCACCCCTGCAAATGGAGGTGTTTAGAGAGATTGCCATACGTTCACAGGAGGCACATTCAAGAAAGGGGGCGGTCACTTTGGCAAAACAGAATTAGTCAACCATAAAAGCAATTTGCAAATAACCTTGGAGGCCATTTTATCTCACCCTCACCATAACAAAGTAAGCAATAGGTGGAAATATCAGCAAAGGCCAAAATGTGAGGAGCCTTGAATATTAATTTCAGACTTACTTGTATAATTTACAAACTTATTATAGATGTCATTTTTTAAATTTCAGTTTTGCATGTGAGAGTAAGGCTTGCTCTTAATGAAAATTTCACTAAGTAACTGTATAAATTTTTTAATCTTTTACATTTACTTCTAAATGGTAATTACTTTAACAATTTGGGGACATCATTCCAGACTTATTTTTTATAGAAATACATGTCCATATTTATACATATACTTATTTTTTCAACAAAATTGTGTATCTACTCTAAACCCTTTCTACAAATTTATTTTTATTTGACAATCAATCTTTGTTATTTTTCTATGTAAAGCCAGGTAGATTTATTTACTGTAATGGTTATATAGTCTTTCACTTTTCAAGTATAGCATTATTAATTCAACTAGTACTCTGTTGTTGGAATTTGGGTTCACTAAAAATTTTGAATAAGCAAAATCAAAAACTGTAAAGAGAATAACTATTTAAATATAATTATTAAAATATCTCACATACCAAGAGTGGTAGTTGTTCTCTGCTCTAGGATAAAATATCCTTTTGCACAGATGAGCTGTCTCCTTGGGACATTTATATAGACTTGTATATAATAACCTAAATATTTTTAAAGTTTTATGGCAGAAGAGAGTTTACAACAGGAATGCTCAATATATTTTTTAAATCATAGATTTCCTCTGACAATCAGATCAAAATCTGTGTATTTTATTCCTAGGAAGTCATACCAATTTGAATAAAAGCAGCAGATACTGAAACTGAACTCCATCCTTCATTTCATGCCTACACAAGTCCTAACTAGTCTGTTTCCGAAACAAACTAAGCAGCTCCATAACTTGAATATATCTTTCCATTTGTCCACAATTCCTCACCGATCCATGCCTGTTTATTCTGTTATTTCCTGTGGGTTTGCAAATCCCTTTTTAGCCTTTCTCTCACTTATTGATATCTTTTCTTCTCTTCTTGCCACTTTTAACGGCCTAGTATTCTCCGCTCTCTAATCAAGATCCCGGAAGGTACCAGTCTATTATTCGACCAAGCTAACTACCATTGCTCTGACTACTGGAGAGAACTCTTCCTGACAGTGTGCCTCACGAGTCACCAACCAGTGTATGGATGGTAACGATCCTGCTGTAATCAGTGCCCCTTTCTGCACAAAGTAGTCCAGTATCTTTTGCCTCAGAGAACGAATCCTTTAGCTACAAGAGGACTTTGAACATAGCATGTAACTGGCAAGTTCAGGAAAACAAATGCTTATTGAATTAGAATTATCTAATCCCACCATTCCATGTACACCAAATTAAAACTCTCAGACTGTTGCTGTCCTTCCCTTTTCACCTTGATCACTTGTCTAAGAAGTGATTAGTGAGCATCCAAAAGTCCTAGAGAGACATAGATGGAAATGGCAGGTAAAATATAAATGACCAGATATGGAAACCATTACAAAAATATCAAAGCTTGATGATTTTCTCCAAATTTCCCCAGTTCTATAAACATTTCTGTTTACTGCCCCAGGGCTTGACAAAATGGAGAAAATAAGATATACCGGGGTGGGCAAAAGTAGGTTTATAGTCGTTTGTATGGAAAAAGACAAGCAGGTTATGATTATTACAATAGCTTTATTAGCTCAAAAGAATAACTCTGTGTTTCATGTACTCACAACAGTAAACCTATTTTTGCCCACTCCTGTACATATATTATTTTGTTGTTATAGACAGAGGAAAAATAAATGTGTCCCTACCTGTCAAGTGGGAGAATTTTCTCTCACTTTATTTTGAACTGTGGAATTTTATGTTTATTTTTATTCATTTTTTGTTTTACTGCTTGGGGGGGCTTTCACAGGAAATATTTGGGGCAAAAGAGAATTTTGTCTGTAATGGGAATAATTTTGTTACCCTGATTCTGCATGAATAGTGATCAAAACATTATCTTATATCTGGACAATCATGCTTATAAAGCCACTGTCTATCATTGTATGACTTTAGTATTTGGATGCAGGTTTTGAGTGCTATTTTGTACAAAGTAATAGAAACACATTATTGCATTACTGGTAAGAGTTTGTGTTTCTTCTTTCGGAAAATATTTTTACTAGTTATCACAGAACCAAGTCTTTAGCATTGCTGTCAGAAAATAACATGTTTTATAATAATTAATTTTTCTGAGCCCTGGCTGGTGTAGCTCAGTGGATTGAGTGTCAGGCTGCAAAGCAAGGGATCACTGGTTCGATTCTCAGTCAGGGCACAAGCCTGGGTTGCAGGCCAGGTTCCCCAGTACGGGGCATGTAAGAAGAAGCCACACATACAAGAATCAATTTTTCTTTATTTTTTATCTCACAAGTATTATATTAACATTAAGTTCAAAAAATTTTTTTTATAAAAAGTCAGTGTATATCCTTGCAATATTAAGATAAATATCCTAGTCCCCTCAACAAAGAATATCACCTCCCTTGACAAATGCATCCTGAGTTTCTGGTAGCCTATGCATATTTATTCATAAATATTTGGTAGTTTCAATGTATTTTGAATGCTTATTAAGTAGTCATATATTATGCATTCATCACATAATAAATGTAATACAGGTACATATTAAAATGATATATTAACTTTAAATAGAAATAAACTACCTGCAGATCTCATCCAGGAGCTTGGGTTTTGTAGATTGCCAATTTAAGAGGAAAAATCTCAGATTGCATGGATTCCTGAATGTCATACATTTCACTAGGAAGAACTATCCAGTGGAGTTCATGGTTGACCTACTCCTCAGCTCCTGCAGTGCTAACTCTGAACCCCCCAGCTACTGTGTTCACAGAGTAGGTCTTTATGGAACAGGTAAGTGGACCTTGAGCTCTTGCTGTGTGCAGCCTTGTAATACAAAGGCCCTTCCTCAGACTGGACAAAAGACACTGCTACGAGGAAAGGTTTCAGGAGTAGGGGATCTTGAAGTTTGATAGGGTAGTAAACCTCTTTGGATGATGATCATGGAGTTTTCTTGTTTTTGGTGTTTGCCTATTTTAATTTAATTAAACATGTTATTTTCTTTATTGTCTTTTGGAAACCATTCTTCTTTTACCTCTCAGTCACATGGTTTATGTGTGATTGACAACTTACAGCCTGCCCCAGCCATGGCTAATAGGTGGTCATGTGACTCAGGCCTGACAAGTGAGACCACAACACTCATATTGATTAATCCTGGATGCTCAATCTAAGCAAAACCACTGCAAGCCTAGAGAATTTTTATTTTTTTCTGAATTTATACCATCGTGCCATTTTGCATTAACATCAGTGGCTGAATCCTTAAAGTTTATAGTGAAGAATGCTTGAATTGTTGGGCACCATGATTGGAGACAGTGATTGTTCCAAGTGCTTAATTATGTTAGCCACAGTTAGAATCCATGGAAACAGACTGATGTGATATAATAGGGATACTATCAACACAACTTGATAATTCAATGTACATGAAAAGTAACAGAGGGTATACTCAAGTGATTTCAAGTTTTTTATTTAGGTGAAATATGAGTGGTTTGAACTGTCACCCACCAACTTGGTCACATCAAAAAGAAAGAGAGAATGAAAGAGATGCTGCTACCTGAATAGCTCTAATACCAAATGGTCAAAGAAAGTGAGAAGGGCAGTTAAAGAATTAAGGCTAATTCTTGTTAAAATAGCCCAGATTCTATAAGAATCTGATACAAAGGGTTAATTCTTCTTCGCTAAACGGAAAGGCTATCTTGCCAAGGAAATTTTTTTTATTTTCCTAAAATATCAAAATGGAGTAGAGTCCTCTTCTAATGTGGATTTTGAACTATTATGTTTCAGGGAGGTCAAATAATAGAGTTCCTACCAATAAAATTTGCATTCTTTGAAGACAATGCAAATAGAGACAAGCTGAAAAGAAACAATTTGATTGATATAAGCGTATCAATAATTCACAGATAATGATCAAAAACAAGCCACGCAAGTTGGTCTGTAAATCAGGCTGTACCACACAGCATTCCATAGCTCTTCCTCAGCATTTTTATACATTACAAAGCAACTTTTATCCTGTGTTGTCAATAATCAAATCTACTGATATGGGATTTGGCTGCAGTTTCTAAGAACAGAAATCCACGCGTGGTTCTAAATTATTAATGCAATTTAAAAGTGCTACAAGTTCATTTTTTTTCTCAAAAAACAAAACCCCTTGTTGACAGCTAAGTAGATGGTATTAAGGTTATGAACTAATGTTTAAAAACAAAGAGCAGATAGAATGGATCTGCCATTCATCTGAGAGTTAAAAGGAAAGTGACTAGGGGAGAGGGCATGGAGTGCTTCAGAATTTATGGCTCATCAACCATTTGTTGGAAACAAGGAATCAATAGGATATAGGACTCTGACAAAGACGGGAAACATCGGGGCCATTGTTTTCGCCCTCTTTCACAGATGAATGGGATATGAGCAAAGAAGTGTGGGTTTGTATGCTTTCCAATGGCTTACGGATCTAATAAAGTAGAAAGAAAACCCACTTATTCTTTCTATGAGTCTCCAAGTGTGTATGCTCAGAGGTGGAATTGTAAGAAATAAAGCATCATATCTTTACTCACCACTTTATTTTAACTGCATGCTTCTAATAGCACATTTGTTTGAATCATTTTTTCTGATTACTGTTCCTTTTCATATTATTTCCCTCCCTCACTAGCAAGGTTCACATGGAAAAATATTAACTGTTTCTCATGTACTTCCTACCTTATTTCATGAAAGTGTTCAAGGGTGGTTTGGGCGTAGAAATTGGTTTAATCACAGAATGTCTTATTGTATCTAATTGCTCTTCCTTACCTCCCACTACCTCATAAAGTCCGCAAGGCACCAACCATGAGGTAATAAGAGCTGTAGCCCCACAATTCTCCCTCAAAACTGCTGTGAAGTTACCTAGTAGAGCAGATCATATGTGCATATCTTCATGTCTTTTGGAGACAACTATGCAAATACCCTCAGGACAAAAGAAATAGGTTTGTGTTCTGAGAGCAATCTTTCATTTGAAATTAAAATAATTAATTTAATTATAGAATGGCCCAATAAAGGTGACTTCAGTATAACAAATTTAACTTTATGGCCTTTCAAGGGTATGTGAGGTCCATAGACAAATAGTGATTTCAAGCTGAAAACCAATTAGGAATTGCATGTCTATTCCTTATTATTTCCAAGAAAAATAATTCCTTCAAAAACATTTATTGAGTTTCTAAAACATGCCATAAACCCCACTAGAAGCAGAAAATCTAGCAGAAACACAAGAGAAAAGTTTTCTCCTGTCTTAAAACTTAACAGCAAACACAAAGTAGCCTGAGCAAACTCTGGCCTGCCATACACCCATTCCCGTTTTATCTCAGGGAGGGCCAATATCTATAAGAAAGCCTGAAAGTTACTCAACAAATTCTCTACTGTATGGTTATAATTAGACCCAACAGAGAAGGAAGGTTTGGGAAGGAGTTAAAAAAATAATCTACTTGGATACTTCCACTTATTGAAAAAGTGAACAAACATTTTCTCTATTAATACGGATAAATACAAATAAAATTCTGTATATAAAACAATTTTTGTTTTAAATTCTGAAAGGTAGAGAAAAGAACACAGACCAGGTGGGGAGCTAGGGACCTGAGGAAAACCGTGGCGATAACTTCCCTGGGTTTTCTTGGCACCAAAGAAGAGAGCAATCCAGAAACATCAATAGGCACAGACACAGACGCCTATCAGAGCCTGACCATCTAGCCAGAGGACCAAAACAATGAGCCTAGAAAGACAGAAAACATTTAGACAAGAACTTCTTTACTTCAAAAAACACCGTATAATCTTTGGCCCCATCCACACCCAGTGAGCAAAGGAAGAATAGAGAGTGTAGACTTCTGTATGAGGCTGTTAAGAGAAACCCAAATACCCCTGCGGGGGGAGTATCAGAAAAGCTAGGTCAGGTGGGATGGTTGGCTACTAAAGGTTACCCCCTTGTAGTAGGAGTGAGGAATCTGTGGAGAGTCTGGACTTCTGCCCTCCCTCTCCCCACTGCGGTATTATCACAGGAGGACTGCATTATCACCCAGCAGTAGCAAAGTAGCCGCTAGCACAATGTTGGCTGAGACCATACCAGGAGGCCCACTCCAACCTCCACCCCAGCAGTAATGAGGGGCACCCTGCTCAGGTATCAACAGAGACTGAGTGAGAAACCTGGACTTCTACCTTGAGACAACAGTACTGAAACAATGTCCTCTCTCCTTCCCCTCAGTGGAACTACATCAAAAAATCCAATGGAAGCAGACGGTGTAAATAAGATCCAGAGACTCAAAATAATACAAAAGGTCCAAGTGCTTTTTTTTTTTTTAAATCACTCATCATGCCAAAAACAGAAAAATCTAAAATTGAATGAAAAAAGACTATCAATAGATGCAAACACTAAGATGATAGAGATGTTAGAATTATTTGACAAAGATTATAAAGCTACCATGACTAAACTGCTTTAATGAGCAAATAAGGCATGTCTGAAGCAAAGGAAAAACTAGAAGGAAACATAAAATCTCACCATACAAAAAAGACAATACTAAGAAAAGACAAATAGAAATATTAGAAGTAAGAAATATAATAGTTGAAATAAAAGGCTCAGAGTATGGGCTCAAAATCAGAAGGAAAGCTACAGAGGAAAGAATCAGCAAACTGAAAGATACAACAAAACAACTTAATCTAAACAACAGAGAAAGAATTGATTGAAAAAAATAAATGAATAGGTTATCAGGGAATTCTGAAACTACTACAAAAGATCTAATATTCACGTCATCAGAGTCCCAAGCTTTCTAAAAAAAAAAAAAAGCTTTCTAAATTTGGCAAGAGACATAAAACTATAGGTTTGAAAAGCTGAGCAAATTCAAACAGGATAAATCTGATAAATATATACACGACACTTCATATTTAAACTTCTAAAAACTAAATGCAAAAGAGAAAAACCTTAAAATCATCCAGAAAATAAAAACATACTTTGAGAGAGAAAAATTTAAATGACCTTAGCCTTCTCATCAGAACGCGCAGAGGCCAGGAGAAAGTGGCACAACACTTTCCAAGCGCTGAAAGGAAAGATCTTTCAACCCAGAATCTTGTACTCAGTGAAAACATCCAGAGGATAGAAGAGGAAATTAAGATACCCTCACATGAAGGAACATTAAAAGAATTTGTTGCTAATAAGCCTACCCTACAAAAACTACAATAGGAAGTTCTCTAAACAGAAAAAAGTTTAAAAGTTTGGCAAATAAGTATGAAAGAACACTGTAAAAATATATGGGTAAACAAAACAGGTTTTCATTTTCCTGTTGAGTTTCTAAATGATGTTTTATGGCTGAAGCAAAGTTAAAACTGTCTAATGTAGCTCTGAGTGTATGCAGAGTAGATATTTAAGACAATTATAAATACAGAAAGGTAAAGGGTCGTAAAGGGAAGTAAGGTTTCTCTACTTCACTCAGCCTGGTGATGTAACCCCAAAAGCCTGTGGTAATTTATGAATATAACACGTAATACTGTGAAGTTAGGGAACAATCCACAATGCGGACCTTTCTTCTAACTGCATCTGCAGAGTCCAAGAACCCCCAAGTCCCTTTCATTTCTCACATCAATTATAACCACAGGGGTCCCTCAGATTGCTCTCAAGTTTGATAACTTGCTAGAAAAAATGGAAACCACTAAAAGCTGTATACTCACGGTTATAGTTTATTACAATGAAAGGATGCAGATTAAAATCCACCAAGAGAAGAGAGCAAAGGGGTGGAGTTTAGGAGGGTTCCAAACATCAAGCGCCTAGTCGTCCTCTTGTACTGACGTCATGGACAATGCCACTTCTCCCATCTAAGACCTGTGGCAGTACACATGGAGAGCTATCATCAGGGAAGCTCACCTAACTCTTGGCTTCCAACATTTTTACTGGGTCTCAGTTACAGATCCAGTAGGCTGACCACATAGCTAACCTCAGACTTCTTCCCCTCCAGAAGTCAGGCTGACACCTTGTGACCCAAAGTTTCCATCATAAACACATTGTTAGTCTATCTGTTCTGACCCAAAGTACCCATCCTAAATCACTGCATTATACTCTTATGAGGCTTAAAATTCCAAGGGCCTAGAGATCACCTCCCAGCAGTTGAGGGCAAAAAAGCAGACCTTTCCTTAGGTAAAAGTTAATCACTAACTACAGAAACCATGGAGATAGTAAGGAAAAGAAAAACCCAAAGAAATTTAAAAAAAAAAAAAGATGGCAAACAGAAAACCCAAATAAATAAATAAAATGACAAAATTCAGCCTTAACATAGCAATAATTACATTAAATAAATACAATAATAAAAGATTGAGATTGTGAAAAACAGCTAAAGCAATGGTGAGAAGAAAATATGCAATACTAAACATATATGTTAGAAAAGAAAGTTTCAAATTAATAATCTTAGCAACTAAATCAAGAACTAAGAACAAGTCCAAAGTACACAGAAAGCTCAGAGCAGAAATCTATAAAATTGTAAACAGAAAAACAATACAGGATTCAAGAAAACAAAGCTGCTTTTTGGAAAAGACTAATAAAATTGGAAAACTTTTAGTAAGACTGACAAAAATAAATACAACTTACTAATATCAGAAATAAAACAGAGGGCCTGGCTGGTGCAGCTCAGTGGATTGAGCGTGGGCTGCGAACCAAAGTGTCGCCAGTTCAATTCCCAGTCAGGGCACATGCCTGGGTTGCAGGTCAGGTCCCCGGTGGGGGCCATGTGAGAGGCAACCACATATTGATGTCTCTCTCCCTCTCTTTCTCCTTCCATTCCCCCCTTTTTTAAAATAAATAAATAAAATCTTTAAAAAAAGAAATAAAACAGAGGATATCACTATAGAACCTACAGACATTGAATGGATAGTAATGGAATAATGCTACAAAAAACTCTACACACATTAACTTGACAACTTAGATGAAAAAAAATTCCTAAAATAAAACCACAAATTATTATAAATATTAAGGGAATTAAATTTGTAATATAAAAGTTCTTTCCCAGAAGGTTTTATCAAGCACTTAAAACATAATTAATAACAATTCTACACATTTTTGTCCAAAGACTGGAAGAGGAGGGGCATTTCCCAATTCATTTTATGAAAGTCAAATTACTTGGAAAGGAGACCCAGACAAAGACAGTACCAAAAAAAAACAAAACAAAAAAAAAAACAGGTCAATAACTTTTATGAAGTTCAATGTAAAACCCATATCCCAGAACTAGATCCACCCAAATATGCCCAACTAATATTTGATAAAGGATACAAAAACACTGGGGAAAAGATGGTGGCGGAGTAGGAGGGAGCGTGGTCGGCTTTCTCCTGCCCACTGGTGGGATATCTGGCGGATCTTCTGAGGAGCGGAGCAATTGCCCAGCTGTATTCCAGCGTGTGGGAAGATTGACGACCAAGATTGCACACAGTTGAAAGATCAGACGGTAGGGAGTCTGCTTTGGAGCAAAGGGGTCCCTCGGGCCCAGCGGGGAGCTGGGAAGACTGCGGATCCAGCCGCGGCAGCTGCCCGTCTGTTGCAGGAGCCTGGGGAGGGAGTTGGATTGGGGTGTGTGAGTAGCCAAAGCAGGCACGCGCGTCTGCTGGGAGAGGCTAGGTCCCCAGCAGGCCGGAGGTCGGTGTGTACATGGGGACTGATCCGCAGAAGCTAGTGATCCCAGCTGGAGGAATTGGAGATTGAACGGGAAATCCGAGGCCCGGAGCTCAGGGACCAAGTGTACCCTGCAAAGCCAGTCAGGGGCGGCTGGTGTTTGTGCGCAACCATGCGCCCAGGTCAGCAGCTTGCAAGCGCCAAATCCAGAGACAAAAGCGGTCAAGGAATACAGGGACGCAGAGCTCACTCCTGGAGGGCCTGAGACACAACCCAGCCACTGTGATCGGAGACCTTTGGTGCAGACTCCCTCCGTGGGAGAAAAACAGAGGAGCCCCATCGAGCCCCACTGAGGGGAGACACAGACCTCACAAACTCATCGTGGAGGCCATGCAGCCCAGAATGGGTGCTGCAAATTCCTAGCAACTCCGCTGGAGGCAGGACAGCAGCTGAGAGTGCAGCTCAGGAAGAAAGAAAAGGAAACCTGATATCTTCCCAGTCTGTCATAGACAGAAGGACTGGAGGAGAAGACCTGACAGGACACTTTTAAAGCGAGCCAACAGAATTCTTTTTTTTTTTTCTTTCTTTTGTTTTCTCTTTGTTTCTTTGTTTGTTTTCCCCCACCCTTATTCCTATCTGTCCTTCTATATCTTTTTAATTCCTTCTAACTTCTCTTCATTCAGTATTCCTAGTTTTCTCTTTTTATTTCTTATTTTTTATTATTTTTTATTTTATTTTAGTATTTATTTTTTTATTTTTCTTTTTCCTTTTTTTCTTCTTTTACTCCCTTACCCTCTCTTCTTTATCCACAGGTGAGACATTAAAATCTGGAATTGTGAAGAGAATAGAGTGGGACCCAGACAAGAGTCAGCCCAAAAAACAGAGACAGTGACACAAAATTAACTTCGTTGCTCCAGAGAACTTGACAGATCAATTTAAGAATCAGAGGATAGCAAGAAGAATCCCACAAACAATGGGAAGACAAAGAAACAACCCCCAAATGAAAGGAAAGGAGGAATCCCCAGAAAGAATGATAAATGAAACAGAGGCAAGCCAACTATCAGATATTGAGTTCAAAGCATATGTTATCAGGCAGCTCAAGAAACTCGAGAAGCTTGATGAACTCACAGAAAACTACCAGAAACTACAGGGAAACTATAATGAACTCACTGAAAACTATGTCAACATGAAAAAGGAAATAGAAACTATTCACAAGGG
>PVJI01029632.1:0-15081 GCA_004026765.1 Micronycteris hirsuta
GTGTGACCGGACTCCACGTGAGACCTGTGTGTGAACAGACTCCACGTGTGACCGGACTCCACGTGTGACTGGACTCCACGTATGGCCTGCGTGTGACCGGACTCCATGCGAGACCTGCGTGTGGCCGGACTCCATGCATGACCTGCGTGTGACCGGATTCCATGTGAGACCTGCGTGTGACCGGACTCCACACGAGACCTGCGTGTGACCGGACTCCACACGAGACCTGCGTGTGACTGGACTCCACACGTGACCAGCCAGCACGCTGCTCATGTCTCGGCCCGGATGTTCAGGTGCTGCCCTGCCTTGGCCTACTGAGGTCTGTCCGTCTGTGGCCGGGCAGCGCAGGGAGGCCTGGTGAAGGGAGCTGGAAAGGGTGAGCTCTCCCGTTTTCTCGGAGATTGGGTAGAGTTGGCGTTATTTTTACCTGTAACTATTTTGTAGAATTTACCCGTGAAACTCTCTGTGTTTGGGGCTTCTCTTTGGAAAGGTAACTATGCGTGGGCCCCGCTGCTCCAGGAGCCAGAGGGAAGGCCCAGTCCTCGGCTCCTCCCGGGTCAGTTTGGACACTTCGCGAAGTTCAGGGCCTGGTCCTTCCAGGGAGGTAGCTGGTCTGTGCCTGGAGCCTCCCGGCCACCTTCCCAGGCCTGTGGGTGTCACCGACAGCCCCCGCCCCCCTTACCCGCCCTGGCGATCCATGTCTTCGCTCCTGCTCGCCTTTTTCTTTGTCAGCCGGACTGGAGAGGCGTCAGTCCCACGGCCTTTTCCAAAGAGCCAGCTCTTGACGTCATCGATTTTCTCTGGGGTTTGGATTTTAATCTCGCTGCCTGGGCCTCGGCTTCATCACTCCCGTCCTATGGGTCGGATCACTCCGACTTGTCTGGTCTCCTGAGAGGGAAGCTCAGATTTTGGTGCGAACTTTTTTCTTCCCCGACGTGCCAGGTGACGCGATGCATTCCCCTCTCCGCGCTGCCGTGGCTGCGCCCCACGCATGCTTTCGATCGTCGCGCTTTCTGTTTTTGTTTTGCAGAACGTTTTCTAGTCTCCCTGCGCCTCGCTCGTGGTCCGCGGCTCACTCGGCTGTGGGCTGACTTCCAGGTCCCTGGGGCTGGTTTCCAGTTCGAGTCCATTGCAGCTGAGGACACACGTGACACCCTTTGAATTCTTTTAAATCGAATGATCGGTCGCCTGACTGCCCAGGGTCTGTGCTCTCGGTGAGGCTCCCCGTTCTGCACCTGCGGCGCCGCAGCCCTGCCTCCCGGCCGCCCGTCTGTGGCTCGATCTGCTGCGAGGCCCCAACCGGGCTGCGGGTTTGCCGTTTCGGCCTCTGGTTCCAGCTCCGTGGGCTTTTATCTGATTATTTTTTCCCATCCTGTATTTTGGGGGGTCTGTTGTGAGGTGAATACACATAAAGTTTTAGGTTTTCTCGAGGAATTGTCCCTTTTCTGCCTCTGGAATGTCTCTGTTTTCCCCCAGTGGTTTCCTTGCTCAGAAGGTCCCTCTGTCTGACCTCGTCCCACCCCCTTGGCTGCCCGTGAGGGCCGTTTCCATGGTGTCCCTTCGCCCCCTCACCGTGGAATGCACCTGTGTGGTTCTGCGTGGAGTGGGTTTGGGTATGGACCACATGCCATCGGGTGTTCTGAGCCCGGGGTGAGAATTTCTGCCCTTTCACTGGTGGCTGAGACTGTTGGCACTTGATGTAATTCTTTGCACGTTTGGATTCAGGTTTCTCGCTGTCTTCCTCCTGCCTGTTCACTGACTTTCTGTCGCTCTACTTCCCCTTTGCTGCTTCTTTCCCATATTTTTTCAGCATCCCCTTTATCGAGAGGGTATTTTACTGTTTCCTTGGGCAACGTTCTGAGCTCCGTGCCCACAGGGCCTTCCTCCTGCTGCCTCGACTGTGCTGTGTCCCGATCGCACCCTCGTCCGTCAAAAGCCCCTCAGAAGGTGCTAGAAGGTTTGCTTTCAACTCTCATATGTATTTTAAAGAAATGAGAAGAAAAAATAGGATTTTACCCAGAAATGTATGATTATAAATCGGATGGAATCCGTCCCCCAGGTGCGGCCCTGCGGTGGTGGAGCAGGTGTGAGCCGCGTGAGTGCGGCACACGAGAGCTCTGGGGACTCCTGCGGGGCTGGGACAGCCCTCCGTCCCCTGGGTGTGGGCTGGGCACTGCCCTGAAAAACAAGCAAACAGACGCGGGGGCCTGGCCCGAGGGCGGCCAGGATCTGGCCCTTGCTGGAGCCTGCCGCAGCAGCACCGGTGGGCGGGCCCAGCTCTTGCACAAACAGACCTGCACTGACTTTGCCTCCACAGTTTGAGGTTCACAAGCTGTGTCCTCTTTGACTGCTGCTCACCTTCGGCTCTGGCTCGCCGGGGGCGGGGTCGCAGGCTGCCCACAGCTGGAACTGTGGCCCGGGGCCCACCCACTGCCCCCTCGGCTCCACCCGACCCGGGGCTTCAGCTCTGTGCAGGTGGGCCAGGACACCAGCCTCCCCGAAGGCACCCCTGCAGCTCCCGGTGGCCTCGGGTGGGGGGCACAGGGGCCCCTTGAGCCCTGGGCGTTCTCACGAGGGTGACCATGTTCCTGGTTCCTCTCCGGGCACCGGTGTGGACAGTCCTTCCCACCCTGGGGTGCGCGAGCGGGTTTGTCCGGCACAGCTGCCGCCCTCAGAGCCAGGCCCGTGTGTGCGTGGAGGGACTCAGGCTGGGAGCCACGCAGGGGGAATGTGCCCGTCTGTCCCAGGCATCAGAGGCCCCGCTCGTCCCCTCTCTGTGCCCAGCCCTCCTGCTGTGTCGCCAAGAAACCCGACCACCCACAACACACCTCAGCCATCACGTGGAGAGAGCCTGAGCCCAGGGAGGTTGGGGTGGGGCGCACCCCTTGTCCTTGCACACTCTGGGGGGCAGGAAGGGGCGATTTGTGCCCCTAGGTCAGAGAGAGAATTTGTGGGCTTTCTCTCAACAGCTTTGGGGCATAGGTGACATCCTCACAAGGTGTGAGACTGTCACACATCGTCACGGCCTCAGCAGCTGCAGGTTTGGTTCTTTGTCTGTTGCTTGCCCATTGACGGTACCACCACCACCACCATCATCACCTTCATCACGCCCATCCCCACGAGGGTCCTCACCTGTCTCCTGGATGATCCACGTGTTTGTTCCTCACTGTGACCCACCCAGCCAGAGACAGGTGCCGTCCCTGTGGGCGAACACCCACCCGCCTTCCTCGGGGAGAGGAAAGCGGCCGCGGAGGGTCCTCCAGTCCTTCTCCAGGTCCTGGTCGCCTCTCTTCGTCGGCTGGGGTGGGTTTTCGGTGGCCCCCTCACCGACGCAGGGGACCACACCTGGAAGCGCTTACTGCCCCTGAAAGGGCATCTGGCGCTGCAAAGCGGTCATTTCTGGCCGTGCCGTCTTTCCGGAGAGTCGGAGACAGGCCCTCCGCGGCCATAGCGGCAGACTGTGGCTCTGGCCTCGGCGGCTTTCTTCCGCCCGTGAGGCGACTTGATTGTTTATTTTTCTTTTTTGCCTTAGGAGTCCACAGACCTTATTTTTCAAGTCCAGTTTCCCAGCGCTGGCTGACCCGTATCAGGTTTTCCTAGGAGTCAGTGTGTCCTTTCAAATCCTGGTTTCTTCAGTAGCATTTTCTGTAAGTGTGGCAACACGGCATTCGCTCGGCCCTTGGCAGCGCGGGGGGCGTGCGGTGGGTTTCCTTGGCCCGTCTTCCCGTGAGCGGCTCTCGCTCTCCGCCTTCTCACTTTGTGGGTTTTCTCAGAAGCAGCCTCCACGTCCCCGCTGCATCGGCGGCACCGCCTGTCCTCTCTCGCAGTCCCTGACGCACCCCTGGTCGACTCGATCTGCCAGGCGGCTCCTGTGAAGCTCGCAGTCTCCTCTCTCCCCTCTTTCCTGAGATCTCACAGCTCCTGTGTCATTTCCTGGGGTCTCATTTATTTCTTGACTTTTTTTAAAAAAGATTTTATTTATTTTATTTTTAGAGAGAGGAGAAAGGAGGGAGAAAGAGACAGAGAGAAACATCAATGTGTGGTTGCCTCTCACCCCCCACCCCCACAACCCAGGCATGTGCCCTGACTGGGAATTGAACCAGCGACCCTCTGGCTCACAGGCCAGCACTCAATCCACTGAGCCACACCAGCCAGGGCTTATTTCTTGACTTTTGTATTTCCGTTTTGAACTCTCGAGTCACCTTCTTGAAGGCCATTTTATCTGCAAATCCACTGCTTATTTTAAAATTTTATTTATTTATTTTTATTGTTTTTCCCATCATTTTATTTTCAGCTTTCCTATAGTGTTACATTTATTTTTTATTGGTTATGCTATTACAGTTGTCCCACTTCCACCCCTTTATTCCCCCCGCCCTGCACACCCCCTCCCACCAGCATCCCCCCTTTAGTTCATGTCCATGGGTCATACATATAAATTCTTTGTCTTCCCCACTTCCTATACTATTCTTAACCTCCCCCTGTCTGTTTTCTACCTACCATTTATGCTACTTATTCTCTGTATTTTCCCCCTCTCTCCCCCTCCCCCTCCCCACTGATAACCCTCCATGTGATCTCCATTTCTGTGATTCTGTTCGTCTCCTAGTTCTTTGCTTAGTTTGTTTTTGTTTTTTTACATTCGGTTGTTGATAGTTGTGAGTTTTTGTCATTTTACTGTTCTTATTTTTGATCATCTTCTTTTTCTTAGATAAGTCCCTTTAACATTTCGTATAATAAGTGCTGGGTGATGATGAACTCCTTGAACTTGACCTTATCTGAGAAGCACTTTATCTGCCCTTCCATTCTAAATGAGAGTTTTGCTGGATAGAGTATTCTTGGATGTAGGTCCTTGCCTTTCATGACTTGGTATACCTCTTTCCAGCCCCTTCTTGCCTGAAAGGTCTCTTTTGAGAAATCAGCTGACAGTCTTATGGGAACTCCTTTGTAGGTAACTGTCTCCTTTTCTCTCGCTGCTTTTAAGATTCTCTCCTTTTCTTTAATCTTGGGTAATGTAATGATGATGTGCCTTGGTGTGGGTCCAACTTCTATGGGACTCTCTGGGCTTCCTGGACTTCCTAGAAGTCTATTTCCTTGGCCAGATTGGGGAAGTTTTCCTTCATTATGTTTTCAAATAAGTTTTCAATTTCTTGCTCTTCCTCTTCTCCTTCTGGCACTCCTATGATTCGGATGTTGGAATGTTTAAAGTTGTCCAGGAGGTTCCTAAGCCTCTCCTCATTTCTCTGAATTCTTGTTTCTTCATTCTCTTCTGGTTGAATATTTATTTCCTCCTTCTGGTCCACACGGTTGATTTGAGTCCCAGTTTCCTTCTCATCTCTGTTGGTTCCCTGTACATTTCCCCTCATTTCCTTTAGTGTGTCCTTCATTTGTTCATCTAATTGTGACCAAATTTCAACCAATCCTGTGAGCATCCTGATTACCAGTGTTTTGAACTGTGCATCTGATAGGCTGGCTATCTCTTTGTCGCTTAGTTGTATTTTTTCTGGAGCTTTGATCTGTTCTTTCATTTGGGCTTTTTTTTTGTTTGTTTTTGTCTCGGCTCACCTGTGGTGTAGTAAAGGGCAGAGCCTTAGGTACTGGCCAGGGCGGGGCAACCCACGTGGCTGCGTTGCGATGCTGTATGTGGGGGAGGGTCCGAGAGGGAACAATGCCACTTGCTTGGCTCTCAGCTGGCTTTCAGTCCCTTCCCCTGATGCCCACAAGGACATTGGGCCCTTCTGTGCTGATTCCCAGGTGGGTGGGTTTGTGCATGTTCTAGGACCCTGTGGGTCTCTCCATCGAACTCTCCCCTGAGGCTGCGAGTTCCTCCCGCTGCTTCAACCCCCACAGGTGTTTTCAGTCGGAGGTTTTGAGGCTTCATTTCTGACTCGCTCCCTGGTTGTTCCTCCCGGTTTATCCACACCCAAATGTGGGACAACCAGCCCCGCCTGCTGCCACCTCACCTGATCCTCACGCGGTCCTCTAGCCGCTGCCTTGCTGCTCCTCTCCATGTGGCTGCCTGTCTGCGCCCCTCCTAGCGGTCTGGATGAATGTTGCTTTAACTCCTTGGTTTTCCGACTTCCATACAGTTCAGTTTTACAGTTTGATTTTCTGGCAGTTCTGGTTGTTTTTTGTTTTTAAATTTGTTGTTGTCCTTCTTTCGGTTGTGAGAGGGTGCACAGTGTGTTTGCCTATGCCTCCATCTTGGCCAGGAGTCGCTAGAGAGGTATTTATTTATTTTTAGAGAGGAGAAAGGGAGAAAGACAGGGAGAGAAACATCAGTGTGGGGTTGCCTCTTGAGTGCCCCCTACTGGGCACCTGGCCCACAACCCAGGCGTGTGCCCTGACCGACAATCAAACTGGCGGCCCTTTGGTTTGCAGGCTGGTGCTCAACCCACTGAGCCACGCCAGCCAGGGCGATCCGTTGCTTTTCATAGAGAACTGTTTTCTCACGTTTTTGTCTCTTCTGTGGCAACATTTTCCTCATCAGGGTCCTTTTGCTTCTATGTGTAGTGTCTCTATGTCTCTGTCTGTGTGTCTGTCTCTGAGTGACGGTCTGTCTGAGTCTCTGTCTCTGTCTCACATCAGGGTCGATTCTATCCTGGTCTGGTCACCCCCTTGTGTTACTTTGCCTTGTCTTTGAGGGGGACGTCCTGCAGCCTTTGGGGGCGGGGAGCCTGGGGCAAGTGAGCCCATTTGGGGTGTTGTCTGCAGAACACGGAGCCTCCTCCTGGGCTGGGTTCCAGGCCTTGCAGCCAGAGTGTGAGACAGTGTGTGCGACATGCAGGGCGCGTGTCAGGTCTGGGGAGTGAAGCAGAGGGGCGTGAGTGTGGGGGGGTAGGTGTGTGCACAGAAGAGATGCTGCCTCCTGCTGCTTTGCCCCCACCAAGTCCTCAGCCACCAACAGCCTGGCTCCGTCTGGTCCAAACCAGAGGCTGGTGACCCTCCTGGTGTCTGCCCTGCAGCTGGACAGGTGGGGACAGGGCTCTGGCTGGGGACTTCCTCACGTTCTGGCCACTGTCTTCTGGGTTCTGTGCTGCTGCAGCCCAGACCCGCGGCCTGCCAGCCTGTAGGACGTCAGCATTCCTGGGCCTGGGGAAAGGGTGACAGAGCGGAGGTCACAAGGCACAGGTGACAGTGCAAGTCTCAGGGTTGGTCCCACAGTCAGGACAGGACTTCCCCCTGCCCGCACGTGCCCTGGCCCAGTGCCAGCCTGGAGCACTGCTGACCCAGTGGGGGCAGCCCGGAGGCCCCGCCCCACAGCCACGGGAGCACCAGAGAGGAAAGCCTCGCGTGGCAGAGCCCCCTTCCTGCCTGGCCACCCAGGCGTCCCAGCAGAAGCCTGGGCTGGGGCTCCTCCTGACTCCCCAGGAGGGGCTCACGCAGGACCCCTGCTGCCCACGCTCCAGGCAAGAGTCCCTCTGACAGTCACACTCTGGAGGGGAGGCTCCCAGGGTGGGGGAGGGGAGGACGGAGCTTGGGCCCTCCTGAGTCAGTGGACAGAGCCCAGGGGACTGGATTCCACCCGGCAGGCGGTGGGCGCGTCCTGCGGAGGCGGGCTGGCAGGACGAGGGATGAGGGACAAGGGATGTCTGGGCTCCGGCCAGAGGCAGCTGACAGACTGGGCTCTGGAGTGGGCCGGCCACCGCAGCGAGCCCACCTCCTGCACTCGTAACTATTGTTAATTAAGACTGTCTCCATTATAGGGCTAATTAACAATTAGCATAAACATAATTAGCCAGCGCTGACATTTAACTCATTACATTGTTTAAATAATTTTCGGAAATTGCCCCAGCGGCATTCTGTCAGCTCACAATAATGGTGCCACTTTGTCATGTAAATTAAGTGACATTTGTGTTGTTGGTCCCGCTCGGTGGGAGATAGGCACCCACGTCCTGTCCTGTTCTGCTGCCTCAGGTCCTCCCACTGTGAGGCCTGCTCCTGCCCTCCCTCTAATGCAGGGGGAGGGGGACCGCTCCAGGCCAGTCCTGGCCCCTACCATGGCCCTCCCCCCCCCCGGGGCCAGCGCCTGCAGCAGGAAGGGCCGCTGAGTTTCCCACCGCCCTGTGGGCGGCTGGAGGGGACCAAGGACTGAGGGTCACCCCTTTGGTGTCCTGGGACTGGGGCACTGAGTTCTGGGGACTGCGGAGACCTCGACTGGCTGCTTCCAGCACATCCCCAGGGCCAGCGAAGGTTGGGACTGTCCAGGATGCCAGGGCAAACACCGGCATCCCACCGGCAGCCGCCTTCCAGGCGCTTCCGTGCAGCGACTCGGGCCAGTAGGTCCCTGGGGAATGGCCAAGGCCTCCTCATGGAGGGCACCTCCCAAGGGCCAGGACCCTGGCAGCTCAGCCTGGGGATCCCTTGGGGCCTGTGCCCCGACCCTGGTCCAGGGTCGGGGGACAGGCCAGCCCCAGGTCCCCGTGTAGAGGGACAGGGTGCTGTCAAGGACTTCACCTCAAACCAGCTCCCAGACAAAACTGCCATCCCTCAGAGGTGTCTGGGAATGGGGTGCAACCCCGAGCCTCCACCCCACCCCGGCCCTCATGCTCAGGGGCCAGAGGACGCGCCGCTGGCCTCGCACTGTGACCCTCTCTGGGCCGTCCCCCTAGAGGGTGTGCAGCCCCTCGGCAGGCCCCACGCTGCTCTCCACTGTCCCCTCCATGGGGCAGGTGCCCACGGAGGCCCCGGAGCCCGTGGCCCCGAGCATAGCACGGGCTGCCCCGAGCTGCTTCTGGCATGTCTGCGGCCCCGAGAGTGACAACAGGCACCGACAAATGAGGTCTGTGACCCCAGAAGCGCCTGCCCGTCATCTCGGCTCTCCAGGCAGAACGGAACAGCCCGCGGCGCCCCGCAGCTAAATCAAGTGCCCCGCGAGCTGCTGGGGGCCAGTTCTGGCGGTTAAGTGCTTGTCAGCGTCCACAGGCCTCTCCCGACTCCATAAAACTCCCAGGAATTATAGGAGCGTCGGGGTCACATAATTCACTGCACAGTAGATTTAACCTGGCGGCCAGTAATTCATATTTGTGGCGATAATATTGTTTTCCACTTTCTGAGAGTGATCGCCATGTCTCCCTTCCAGGTCACTATGGATATCAAAAATCAATTTGGAAAGATGGATACTGTCAGGGAATAAAGCATGAGGGCGGCTGCCCCCCACACCTCGCCGGCCCAGCTGGGCGGGGACCTGACTCGGGAAACCTTGCGGGTTGTTGGTTGGCAAGGTCAGCTGCCCCCAGGCTTGCCGCTGGCCCCCCTCCCCCCAGACCGCAGGGCCACTGGGTTTAGGCCCCGAGGCCGCCCCCCTCCAGCCTATCTGCATCTTGCTCCTGTGAATACGCACGGGGTGGCCGGCTCTGGGGTGTGCCCAGTGGATATTTCGGGTGGCTGCCCTTGGGCCCGCCGTGCTTCACCTGTGGCCGTCCTGGGGTTTGTGGGTGAGGAACAAGGACATTCGCTCCTAGGGAGGCCACACCAGGCCTGCCTGGCATCAGGGGCTGGCACGCACTGGCTGGGCCTGGGCCCCAGCTGGCTCTGGGGGCCCCCAATGCTCAAGACCCCTGCAGCCTGGGGGAGCCTCCCCGGGGTGGGGGGCAGCTCCCAAACTAGTGTCAGGAGGACTGAAAGCCCCGGAGGCACCAGCACGGGGAGCGTGGGGACCAGGGGCGGTCACAGCCCTGGGCGGAGGGAGGGACCGAGGAGCGGTGGCTGCAGGGTGGCTGGGGGTTGATGGAAGGTGTCTCAGAGGCGGGGAAGGGCGGCCCTCCTGGGGCAGCAGCGCGCGTGGCCCCCGGCCCAGTGCCTGGCACATGGCACATGCCGGGAGAGGGAAGGGAGGGCAGGCCACCTGTGTGGCCCCTCCCCATGCAGGGGGCATGGTCCTGGCCTGCACAGGGGTGGCCATGCCTCAGAGTGGCCTGTGCAGACGGACAGACAGAGCTGGGCCCAGGGCCCCCCAACCCCCACCTGCGTCCCTCAGTGTGTGGGCCCCCCAGCTTTAGGGAGGGCTGCCGGGGTGGTCAGGGGGATGAGCCACCTCACACAACTCAGTTACCACCCACGTGTCCTGCCCTGGGTGACCTGTCTGCGCGCGGCCAGCCTGGTGGCCCCCGCCATTCGCGGAGGGGTCTGGTGTGCTGCCGTCGTCGGCGGGGGTGTGAGTGTGGCTCCTGCACACCATGTGGTGGTAGCAGGCTAAGTGTGAGCACTCGTGTGCATGTGCTCGTGTATGCGTATGTACACACGTGTACCCACACATGTGAGGACACATGTGCTTGTGTGCACATGCGTGTGTGTGTGAGCGCTTGCTTGTGCACTGGGAGCTCCGGTGCTGGGCGACGGGCCACGTGTGTGCTAGGGACCGGGACTCCCTCGCGTGTATCTGGGCATGCGGGGGGTGTGGGGGGCTGCGTGTCTGGGGCTGCGTGTCCGGGGCTGCGTGTCAGGGGCTGTGTGTCAGGGGCTGTCTGCGGGTTTTTGCGGCCGTGTCTGGTGGCCGTGAGCTGTGTCCTTGTCGCTGCCCCAGTGGGGCTCCCGTACCTCGGGGGTGCTCGTCGGCTCAGCTGCGTGTTCTCAGAGATGCCGGGGGGGAGGGGCTGTAAGAGGGGCTGATCCAGGCTCCTGCACTCACCCGGCACCTGGTGCCTTCCCTGGGAGGGCAGGTCACCCCTAGGTGGCCCTAGAGGAGCCCTGAGCTGGCAGGCCCTCCCTGGCCAGGCCCCCACCCCCACCCATCCCCTGTCTGCAAACCCTGAGCTGTGCGGGGCACCCGTGCCCTGCACACGCTCTGACCACAGCCCGGCACCGGTGCTGAGTGACCACAGGCCACAGGGCAACGCACAGCGGGAGACGCTCCCAGTCCTCCTCCCTGGTCGTACAGAGTGCCAGGCGGGGCGGGACATGTACGTCTGAAGGGAGTTGGGGCTCCTGGGCCGGGTCCTCCTTGGGTGTCCCCAGCAGCAGCTGGCCACCGGGGCTTCCATTCTCTGCAAAGAGTGGGCTCCCTGTGTGTCCGGCTCCCTCCCCCCAACAGCAGCTGTGCTTGGTGGACAGAGGCCTGAGGAGCTCCCCATAGTGAGCTCACAGGCAGCTAGCGCAAGGATGGTACCCTGGAGCCAGCTTGACCTGAAGGCTCCCCCAGGTCAGGAAGACATTGTGGACAGCTAGCTCCCATCCAAGTGGCAGGCAGCCTGCGCACCCCCAACCCTGGGGCACCCCCTACTCTGCATACCCCCTACCCTGGGGCATTGGCCCACCCTTGCCCATCCACACGCCCTCCAGGACCCATCAGAGCCTCTGTCTGGAGAGGGTGCCAGGCGCCTGGCCTCTACCACCACTGCCGACAGTGAGCGTCTCACTCCCACCCCGTCCAACCGTCCAAGGGGCCTACCTGTCCCCATGCTGGACCGGGCAGCAGTTTTCTCTGATGTGCCAACTCGGCCCCAGGGAGCCACGGGCACTCGCGTGGCACCGGAGCCCAGAGGAGGCACTGTTCTCTGCCCAGTGACCAGGCCGCTGCTAGGAGCAGCACTGAAGGATGGGGGCTGGGGATGAGCCCACGGGGTGTGGCTGCCCCTCAACCTAAAACCACAGGCGTGTGTGCACGTGGACTGGCCGACAGCGGCTCTGAGTGCAGCTGGGCTGGGGGGAGCGTGGGAGCCCTGGGTGGGGTGTGTGCCCGGGCGTGGGTGTGTGGGACGGGCCCAGGGTGTGAGGGGACTGCCGGGCAGGCGCCAAGAGGGGAATATGAGAACTCGTGGGTCCATGAAAGGGAGGTGGCGTGGGGGAGGCGGGTGCCCGGGCCAGAGTGCTGAGTGCCCTCCTGACCCTCCTCTCAGACCCTGAGCCCAGGGAAGCCTCCCAGCTGGGGGACCCCCTGGTTTGAGGGCTGTGCCATCAACACTGGCCTCACCGCCAGCTCCCGGAGTTCGCCCGACACCCCCGTCCCACCGCCTCGGGCCAGGCTCACGGGAAGGGCCCAGACCAGCAGGGCGCTGGACTGGAGCTCCTGTTCGCTCCCCTGCCACCTGGCAGCCCCACCCTGAGCTCTGAGCAGCTAAGGAGGTCTGGGAGGAAGACCCTATTGATTTTAATTACCCACAAACAGCCCACAGGGACAAAGGACTTTGCTGTTTATGGAGCGGCCCTGCTGCCCTATTGTGGAAGGAGAGATCAAATCAGCCGCCCTCATTATTCCTATAATAATACGGCTGAGTCGCTGCTTGGGGCTGAGGGCATTTTTTTAAAGTAATAACCTCCCCGCTCTGCCCCCTCGCCACCCCTCCTTGGCAGGCTTGAGCAGCAAGGAGCAATTACATGCTGTCGATATTAATTCAATTAAATCCAGGTTATTTATTGGGTATTACGGAAAAGGATCCTCTAGTCTTGCAGGGCATGGCTGAGGGCGGGAGCCGGGGACAGGAGCCCCGAGTGGAGCAGGCCAGAGAGTCAGCAAGCCGGCCCCCAGGAGGCGGCGGGGCAGGGCGGGGCGTTTCCCCTGGGCCTGGGGCGCCAGGCGGATGGAGGCTCCTCTGTGCATGGGGTGGGCGGTCGTGGGCAAGTCGTCTGATGCCGTTAGCCTTTGACCTTGCAGCTGGAAACTGATTCTGGATGACGATGGTGACAATGATGATGCAGATAGTGGTGGAGGTGACAGTGAAGACGATGAAGAGATAATTAAGGAGCTGATGGTGACAATGATGATGGTGGTGATGGTGAGGATGGTGATGGTGGTGAGGATGGTGATGGTGGTGAGGATGGTGATGGTGGTGATGGTGGTGGTGGCAGTTGCCCTCACCGCCTTGCTGCCCTCACACCGCTGCCACTCAGTGAAATGGCTACAGGGTTTTAATAACTTGGTGGTGTGATCAGACGCTAGTCACTCGTTACCTGGGCGGACGTCAAGGTCTTTGGGCCAGGGTGATGAATGCCCCCCGGGGCCCAGCGGCGGGGGGAGCAGACCACAGGTCTCTCAGGCCCCGAGAGGCCCTGGCGGCTCCCACCGCAGGTGTGGGGAGGCTGTCTGCTGAGTGCCGGCGGGCCGAGGGGCCGCTGTGCTGAGGGAGCTCCCTCGCAGCTCCTTGCTCAGCACTCCCGCAGCCCTGGATGTCTGGCTGCCCTGGGCCGCGCGCACACCGCACACCGGCTGGCGGGGACAGTGATTCCGCCCCTCCCCCGCTCTCACTCAGGTGGTGAGTTACAGGTCGCCCACTGCACAGCTGCAGACACAGCTGCACGGCTCAGCGGGGCTGAGGTGTGAACCGGTCTTTGTCTGGCCCCCCGCACTGTGCCCTCTGCCCGTGTCCTCTCCAGAGAGCAGTGCCTCTGCTGAGAGGACAGGTTGGGTCCCAGGTCCCTGAGGCAAAGCAGCAGGTTGCAAGGGCACCATGGAGCCCTGCTGCCTGGTTTTGAGAGACCCCTGGCATGGGGGAGACCATGGGGCACAGCGTGTGCCCCGTGACGTGGCTGGGACTGAGGGTAGGCAGAGAAGGTGGCTGTGCCAGGAGGTGGGGTGCAGGCGGGGGCCCCAGAACAGCAGGGTATGGGGAGCAGGCGGGTCGTGGGGGGAATGGGGGAGCCTGGGAGTGGGAAGGGGCAGGGCCAGAGCCCCCCCAGCCCACACACTGTCCGACCCCTGTGGCCACCAAGACAAACGCCAGCACCCAGCGGGATGTGGACAGACAGCTGTCTCAGCCTGAAATCAGGCGTCGGCCAGGCCGAGGTCCCTCTGGCAGCCCTGGGGACACCCCACCTGCCCCCTCCAGCTGCCGTGGGGGCCGGCGGTCAGTCCCTGGTGCTCCTTCCAGCTTACTTCTTGTCCTCACCTGGCCATCTTCTCCTGC
The DNA here is from genome assembly GCA_004026765.1 of Micronycteris hirsuta. Classification (NCBI taxonomy): domain Eukaryota; kingdom Metazoa; phylum Chordata; class Mammalia; order Chiroptera; family Phyllostomidae; genus Micronycteris; species Micronycteris hirsuta. The sequence continues at coordinate 13,836 of PVJI01029632.1, forward strand.
GTGTGACTTCTCTCTCTTCCTAAAGTGACCCCGCCCTTGGATGCAGGGCCAGGCCAAGTCAAGTGCGGCCTCGTCCTAACTGACCACGGCCACAAAGCCTCCGTACACGTTAGCCGTGGTCCCAGGCTCCTGGTGGACAGGGACCTCGGAGGGTTGCCACTGTGGCTGGACTGCAGAGCAGCCAGGGACCTGCCGGGCGGCCCTGGTGACCTTCCCAGAGGCCACTGCCCTGTGCCCACGCCCTGCACTCTCAGGCCAGGCCTCGCTCCGCAGCCAGAGCCGGCGCCGCTGCGGGGCGGGTGGCCGCTGGCCCCTGTGGCGGGCGGCCTGGCGTCGGACACCGTGTCTAACCGGCTGAGATTGACCTGTTCAGGCTCCTCACGGCGGCTGAGCGATTTGATCCGAGCCCCAGACAGCGGTCGGGTCGGTAATTGGATGTTATGAGACTGAGGGCCACTCTCTGCGGAAGGGGCCGTGCGGTGCCGCGGGCGGCTGGGAGCGGGGGCTTCGGCTGGCCGGCGGGGGTGGGGCAGCCACTGTCCACTGGAGATAAGCCCCTATTCCTCGGCCCCTAATCTCCCAGCTGGGGTCACGGACGGAGCCCAAGGCAAGATGGAATGTGCGTGGCCGCTGTCCGGCCGCCCGGAGGGCACCGTACAATTAGTTTTAAATATCAATTTCACGGCTGCTTGGGGAGGGGGTGGCAGGCGGGCAGCGCCACTACGCATCTCGCTGGCTTGAACTCGGCAAGGAAAGGGGGAAGCCACCAACAACACACCGGCTGACTGGACGCCAGCCGCCTTCTGGGGCCTTGCCGGACCCCCCCAAGTCCCGGGTCCCCCCCCAGGGCCCCTTCCCGACCTGGCACGGTCACCGCCTCCCCTCTCCAGCCCTACGCAGGCCTCAGCCCTCTGCACCTTGTCCAGGCCAGTCCCTCCCAGCCCCCTCCCCCAGGAAGCCCTCAAGGACCTGTGGACAGTTCTCTCGGACCCGTGGTCAGGCTCCAGGCCAGGGCTTCCACCTCCTCCAGAGACAGGGTGCGCCCCGTGCCACCTGCCCCCAGGCCTCATCCTGCATTTGAAGCGGTGCCTGCCAGCCTGGCCTTGATGCTGAAGGGGCTGATGCAGCACCTGGAGGGGACTGGCCAAGGCCAAGGCCGCCGTGGGTAGAGGACAGCAGGGGCAGTGGGACAGGGGCTGGGCCTTGCCCCGGAGGCTGGTGCAGTGGGGAAGGGCCATGATGGGTC
>PVJI01029633.1:0-15058 GCA_004026765.1 Micronycteris hirsuta
TTGTTGTTTGGTTTGCTTAATGGCTTGGGCAAAGATATAAATTATAGGCTTATTGTTTCAAATTTCTACATGAAACTTGACAAAGAGTATGTTATTATGTAATATTCCAAATTGCATATTATATACCAAATTAACTAGTAATATGCCAACATTCTACTTTTCTTCCAAATCCTTTTCTAAAACTGATGATTATCAATTGTAATGGCTTACGTGATTTGTCCCAAATAGTGGTCAGTTATGCTGAAAGTTATACAAGGTCTGTCCAGAAAAGGCCCAACCATTGTTGATATAACGAGAACAGTTTGCACAACATGATGTAACCCGGCAGCCAAGGAGAGTGGACTGGAATGCACATGTGTGAACAATGATAACTTCACCGTACTAGTCAGTGGGGGCGGTAGACACCATTGAGTGAGCATGTGTACTGTGTGGCCATCACATTCAAAATGACTGAGCAAGTAGAACAGAGTCTGCATCCAATTTTTGTGTTAAGCTTGAACATTCCTCCACAGAAACTATCTGAATGATTCAGAAGGCTGCAGCTATGGGCAACTGGTGATTGGTAGCTTCATCGTAACAATGTTCCTGCTCATGCATCAGGACTTGTACAGAGTTTTTTGGTGAAACATCAAATCACCCAGGTGACTCAGACTCCCTTACGGCCTAGATTTGGTGCCCTGCAACTTCTGGCTTTTCCCAAAACTAAAGTCACCTTTGAAAGGGAAGAGATTTCAGAATGTTGATGAGATTCAGACAAATATGACAGGTCAGCTGATGGCAACTGGGAGTTTCCAAGGTGCCTACCTTGAAGGGGCCTGAGGCGTCATTGTCCAATGTACAATGTTTCTTGTGTCTTGTATCTTCTTCAATAAATGTCTCTGTTTTTCATACTGCATGGCTGAATACCTTCTGGACAGACATCGTATGACTCCAACAAACGGCAAGTTACAAGTTTTCAAGTAATTTTATTTTTTCCAAATAGCAAGGGGAATAGATACATTATAAATCTCAGCAGAGAATATAATTAACAGTAATTAATATTTTAGCATGTATATATTGCTGCTATTTTTTATTTCACCTGGTTTTTGATTGTAGCTGTATCATTTTTTTGGCAAAACACATTTACCTTCCTAGTTACCAAAATTCAATAAAAAAGAAAATATATCATAGCAGAACATTTTGGCAATCCATAAACTTTAGTATGCATTGGAATACTTCAGCTCAGTAAAAGGCATATCATGAACCAGATGGGTTTATCCCAGAAATGTTAGGTCAGTTCAACACTATAAAATCAATCAAGGCTATTCATCGTATTTACAGACTGAAATGGAAAAACTACATGACCCTCTCAGTCCCTGTGACAATAAATGAATAAATAAAATAAACACGTAGCAAAAGTCAACACTAATTCATACGGAAAACTCTCCACTAAAAGCAGAAGATAATCCCTTTAAACTGAAAAAGAACCTAAAAAACAAACAAAATTAGACCTAACACCATGCTTAATAGGAAGAGAAAATATAAGGCCCTAAGATGAGAACATCAAGGATAAGGATATCTATGTGCTGTTTCATTCATCTCTGTACTGAAAGTCCTCGTCCGTAAAGCAAGAAGAAACATGCACTAGAAAGAAAAAGTAAAATTGTCAAATAGTTTTTTCATAGATGACATTTTTGTATTTATAGAAAATCTTAAGGACTCTACAAAAAAACCACAGTTAGGACAAATAAATGAGCTTAGCATTTAGCAGTATGAACATTAATATAAAAATCAGTTATATTTATATAAACTAGCACCAAATGTTTGAAAAATGAAAAATTAAAGTTCTCCTTTACATAGTACATATCCCAAATATTAAGTACAAAGGGATTTGGAATTTAACAAGATATGTGAAAGAGATACTCACTGAGAAATACAAAACATTGCTGACAGAACTAGAGAAGATCTAGTAATGGAGAGATTTTGCATATTTATGGATTAGAAGAAAAAAATTGTATTAAAACATCAACTCCCCCCAAGTCTATCCTTAGAATCAAAGTAAACCTAATCAAATTCCAGCATTTTGGTAGAAATTAAGTTTAATCTCAATATCTGATTTCTAAAATTTACATGATAATGCTAAACCACATTAAAGTAAGATGAAATTGGAAGAGTTATACTACTGATTTTCAAAACTTACTATCAAGCTAAAGCTGGGTGAGGCTTTGTAAAGTAGAAGTACAGATGATCAGAACAAGGAGTTAAGAAACAGCTGCACACGTAGTCACCTGCAGGTGCAATGCGTGAAGGCTTTTCGGGAGGGGAAAGATTCTTTTCAATAAATTGGGCGAGAAGGGCTATATATGCACAATGACGAAAAGGAACACTCAACCTATACACGAAAATTAACTGAAATATATTATACATCTAAAAAAACTTTAACTATAAAATTATTAGAAGAAAATACAGGACAAAATCTTTGAACTAAGAAGATAAATATTTCCTGGGACACGGAAAAAACTTCTCATAAATAAAATCAATAAAGTCTCACAGTTAAATTATAGAATTTGTGCTCAAACTTACCTCCTCTGACTCCCAAAGCTAAATCTGTAACATTATACATACTTTCCCTCATATTCCTTTCTCTTTCCTTTTCTCATCCGTGTGAACTTTCGGATGGGAAGAACAAAAGCAATTCTTGATTAGAATAAATCATGACAAAACATTTTTCCTACCTCAAAAAGTCCTCTTATTTCTTTGGACATCTAGCAAAGATTTGGTTTTACTTTGAGTACCCTGTAAATGTTTGTGAACACAAAAATATTCCTAAATATTTGCATACAGTAAAATAAGTTTCTAATAATGAATACCATTTATTAGTGCTTACTATGTACGATTCCAAATATTCTATGTGTATTAACTCATTTTGTCCCAAGACTAACTCTGTGAGTGTAGGTGTTCTTAAAGCTCACTTTACAGATGGCAAACATGAGATACAGACTGGTAATTTACCTAAGTTCGATTCAAATCGGGATTTGAGCTCAGGCAGTCTAACTCCACAGTCTATACTTTTAAGCACCCACCATGTACAACTGATCTATTGTGTAGTTCAAGACTCATTAAAACACAAAGCCTGCCCTGGCTGGTGTAGCCCAGTGGATTGAGCATGGGCTGGGAACCAAAGGGTAGCAGGTTCAATTCCCAGTCAAGGTACATGCCTGGGCTGTGGGCTGGGTCCCTAGTGTGGGGCGCACGAGAGGCAACCACACATTGATGTTTCTCTCCCTCTCATTCTCCTTCTCTTCCCCTCTGTCTAAAAATGAATAAATAAAAACAAGTAAACAAAAAAACACACAAATCCTGGCCTGCCAGCAGAGATTCATTAGGTCAGAGAATTTGCCTTTCTAAAAAGCTTCCTAATGATGCCGATCCTACTGGTCCTCAGACTATGGAATAGACCATGTTTGCGAGAGATGAAAATCATCCTGCAAAAGACCCTTAAAACAGGAGAAACATTATCAGCCCAGCAAAGTCATCTATAACATCACTTCAGATAAGATAGTATAACCCCTTTAAATCCATAAAACTTTCCTAAGTCGAGGTGGCTTAATACCTAGAGATAAACAAAGCATGGTTTACATATACTTTTAAAAGTATTCTTTACCTGTCTGCTCTCTAAAAGTAGAGCACACCTGGCATTGTGTTCTGATGACTGTTCTCCAATGACGAGGAGGGTGACAGGCAGCAAGCATTCAAATATCTGAAATCCATCCATTGTGTTGAAGGGCTGACCTCTGCCCACCATTAGCTTGCCCGTACAATCTCAAAAACTAATATTGCAGCCATGACTGACTTCAGCTCAGGAAGGAAGATTGACATTTTACATTAGAAGTTTCTCACATGTATTTTGCTTTCTGAAAAAGGAAGTAAAGCTGGGAAAAACATGCAAATCCTAGCTCCCGGGATGGAGGAAAGGAGGCTGCTGGGAACAAAGCCCGAGCATTGCATTAGTCAGTTTCCCCGGGGCCCAGGCTATCTGCAGAAAGGCAGCTGTTGGAATTGAAGCACCAATTAAAGATTTTACAGGATTTAGTCAATTTCTTTCACAGGAACATTCTACCTGTGTACTTAGAAAGTAAATCAACTGAATATTCTATTAAGGGGGGAGCATATACGGAAGGGCTTTTAGCATAAGAAGCAAAGACGGGGGAAAATCATTTTAAATAAAATGGTAATACAGTTTGGATGTGAAACCTCTTTACCAAGCATCAGTTGGATATGTCCTAAAATGTCGAAGTTGTTGGCCTTGCCACAGTAAACTATACTTGAGAACTTGAAGAATCATGCCTTAAAGATGTTTTTGGTACGCTTCATTTTCTTTTTGCTGTCATGTCTTGCTTGGCATGCAGTGATTTCTCAGAAGTTAAAAAGTTTGTTCATAATTATTGCTACTTCTGTGCTGCAAGACAATTTCATTTGAAACTCATATGTCTCATATTTGCAAGTATACTGAAAACCAATATATTTGATGTTTCTGTTGATTAAAAAAGGGGGGGTTGTGGAGAAAGAAAGCATGCACATTAATTCACGCCAGTTCACACTGTATTTCCACTATTTGCTATTAAAATGCTTTTATTAGCTCTTAAACCTGAGACATGGTCTCTTGCTTTGGGAAATAAAATGCAGACATATAAAAAATGCTCATGCATTGTATTAATGAATGTTGATGAACATAAATGCATATCTTATAAGAAACCTATGAAAAAGGTAATGCTAAAGGTCTAAGAAACATAATGTAGCACCTAAAGTCTCTTAGCCAAGTCTTTTCTCCTTGTTTCCCGAGACACTTCAGAATGCACCCAGATGATTCCTTTTATAACCCAGTGTCGTGCCCAGGAGCTGCTGTAATTCTACTAAGCTAAATCCGTTTTATTTCTCCCCTGTTACTGAACGTGTAAGCACTATCGGGAGTACAAAATGATTATTTAGAAATTATTGGCACGGAGTACTACATCTTATCTGTCTTCGAAGTGCTATATTAGAAGACTCATTTTGAAATAAATATAATGATTTAGTAAATGTTTGTTTTGAGGAGCCCTACAATATTCAGCACAAACTCTTTTGGGGAGTCCACAGAGGAGCTTTATAACTGGGAGGGAAGGTCTTAAGGTGGATTTTGGGGGCCTCCCTTTCCCCATGTAGTTATTTTAAATAATGGCAAAAAGGACACACTCATATATCCAATAAGTTTCAAAAACTACTCAGATGCATATTTCTTGTGTAAGTGCTGGAGAAGAGAATCATAAGAAATTTCCAACAAGTTGAACAAGGGCACTTGCCTGGCAAGAAAGGAAGGTGTTTCTGAGAAACCAACTTTTAATCTGAGACTTTCTGAATTAGTACAGATCAGCTAAGGGAGGGGGCAAGTGGAGAGGATAAAGGAAGTAGTAATGCAGCCACAGAGAACACTGGATGTGAAGACTGAAGAAAGATGCTGTGGAAATGTTTGAGAAATGGAATAAAGTCACTGTGGCCCAGGCAGAGAAAGCACAGGCAAAGTAAAGCCCAGCAGGAGGGATAGGGGCAGGGCTTCCACAGAGGTATCAGGGGTTTCAGACTCTAAGGGAGATGGGGGATCATGTTATCACTGTGTTGTTATCACAGTATTTACGTCTTTAAGAAAACCTCCCTTCCTGCTGTTTGGAGAATTGATTGGCGGGGTAAGAGGGGGAGCAGAGAGACCGTACAGGAACCTTTCTTTACGGGGAGAAGATGGTGGCACTGTGCACCAATGTAGTCAGAGGGGAGATGGATTAAAATGTTCATTTGTAGAGTACAGACACATGGAATTTGAGATTAAGGAAGAAGGAGATATCAAGGATGATTCTCATATTTCTGGCTTAAGCAATGGTAAGATGAAGAAGCAATGACCTGGATCATGAATGGGGCTTGTGCATTTATTCAACAAACATTTTTTTGAAAATACTTGCTGCATGACAAGTATCATTCTAGACGATTGGACCTGAAGAGGCAATGTTCCAGAACAGTAAATACACATATATTCACTGAACCCTTCATAAATGTTACATAATAGGAACTATTATTATCTCCATTTTGCAGATGAGAAAAATGAGGCATAAACATTTAAGAAACACAGTCAGTAAATAGTACATTTAGAACTGCAACTAGGAAACTGTCTCTAGAGCTCATGCTTTTAAATGCTACACTAGAGAACAGCATGCATCGTTGCACAAATACTCAGCCAGTAGATGTAGCAAACACCTGCCTGCGCTCCGCAGGCTGGGATCAAGCAGGGAGGGTGAATAAATGCTGCAGTTGACCCACTTATGGAGTTTCATCATACAAATATTTATTTAACATTTGAAATTAGAGTATTTGTGATCGACACTAAAGAGAAAGAGGAGAGAAACAATAAATTCAATAGTTTTCTGCTGCTGTTCCAATCAATAGAACTTTTCTCTGGACCCAGCAGAAAGTGGAAAAATGTGGCTCCTATAACTCAGACAGTCTCATTCCCTGTCTCCCCAAAATGTGCATCTCTCCCAGAGGTGAGAGTGATTCTTGTGGTAAGGCCCATGTTCCCTCCCCCCAAATATAAGTACTTCATCAGGTGCACATACGGAGAAAGGAAGGCTCCTCACATCACCTCCATAGTAAGAAATCACACGTGTATTGCTAACAGGACATCTATATTGTTGTTCCCATTTAGGTCGCAGGTCCTTATTTTGTATCCTATTATTCTCTGCACCCCCGACGGTGGCATCATTCACCCCACTCACTGCATTGACTTGCAATGCCTTTCCCAGGGAAAGAAATGCACCTCCCTTGGCCATCAGCTGCAAGCTTGGCTGCATGACGGGCTTTGGCGACTGGGATGTAAGCAGGACTGAAACGTTCCACATCTGAACTTGAAGAGCCATTAAATGGTTTCCCTTTCGCTCTTTTGCCTTCTTACTATGAGAACAGCATGTACAAGAAGGGCTTCTCCTGCAGTCTGGACCCCAGAATGGGGAAGACATGTGAAATCAACCTGCAAATACAACTACCAACAAAGCTGCTGAAATTTGGGGGCTGTTTATCACTGCAGGGTGACACAGTCTAAGCTGACTGATACAAAAATCCAAGATTACTTTTGACTAAATTTGAATATATGAGAATTTCACTTTAAATCCTTCTTTAGAGCCTATGCCACCTGAGATGCAACTCCAGGTACTTTGGGAAATTTTTTTTTAAGATTTTATTTTTAGACAGAGGGGAAAAAGGGAGAAAGAGTGAGAGAAACATCAATGTGTGGTTGCTCCTTGCTCATGCCCTACTGGGGACCTGGCCCACAACCCAGGCATGTGCCCTGACTGGGAATTGAACCAGCAACCCTTTGGTTCACAGGCTGGCACTCAGTCCACTGAGCCACACCAGCCAGGGAACTTTGGGAACTTTCTATCACCCCTCCTTATTTATAGGAGGGGTCAGATCTCACAACTAATACAATTATTGGAAGACCTACAAGCAAGGTAGCTTCAACCCTGAAATAATAAACATTGTTTCTGGTTCCCCAGCAAGAGCTAAACATCTTAACAAGGGCCGTTCCTACACTCCCATTTGATGACCAGCTCCAGAAATGCGTATTGCCTTCCACATCCCCGTCTTCCATCTGAAGGGTTAGCAGCTTTGTAAATCTCACTGTGAAAGCTTTTCTGAGGGGGAGGGCTTAGCAGCAGTGAGACACACCCATGTGAGCCAGTCTAGAGGTCATTTATCATTCAATATCTCTCAATATTCTCTTCCATAGTTGGTGTCTGTCAATCAAGTCCACCGGGGGACAGGTGCCGGAATTCAGATCTAGGCAAGTGACAAAAGTTAGAGGTGGCACCAGTGCCACACACCTGGGAGATCTGGTCAACATCAACTCAGCATAAATAGCCTAACATTTGAGTAAAGAAGGACAGGGGAAGAGACCATAGGATTTTTCTCCTGATGACATATAATTTAATATACCAACATGGCAAGCAAAAAGACAAAAAGACACCTTGGTGGTGGTGGTGAAGCGGGCTTGAGCACCAACCGTCTCCTCAGTCCTTGATTTCCTTTTACACATGAAGTCCCATGAAGTCCTTAAGTTTGCTCAAGGAAGGAGGGAATGTGTTCCTAGTAGTATCAGTAATTTAAAATTGAAAACCAAGTGATAAAAAACCAAATGCTTAAGGAAATAAGACCAAGTGAAATTACCATTTTCTCTTAAGCTCTGACAAACAGATTTCTGTTCTCTGCTTTTCTGGACAGTGAATAGAAAGAAAGTGACTTGTTCCCTTAGCATTCTTCTCAATTTTTCATAGGCCAGTGTTGATGATGAGCTATGTTTTCTTCCTTAAAATTAAAACACCCTTTTACTCCCACCCAAAGGATGGAAGCCAAGTGCTATTCTCTGAACAGCTATTGATTTTGTACCATCTGCTACCTATGAAGCGTGATTTCAAGGAAAGCAATGATGTGGCATCTCTTTTTAAATTGTTCTAGGCAACCGCTTCTTCCTAAGTGCTAGACACAAACCTGCTTATTCCCTGTCTGCCGCCATGATTTGTTTATGATTTTTATTATTATACTTTGCATCTAAATGAATTAACAGAATATAATAAAAATTTGCAATTGAGTTAACAGGTTGAATAGAAGGTTTTTAAAACATTATTTTCCTTAATCAGGAGGTTCTCTTGGACATGCCAGTTACCCACATGAACTTTCTAATAAAACATCATTTCCCATAACTTTTTTATACTTACTCTGGCAATGCTAACCCTTATACTTTTCCTTATTTGGGAAAAAAATCAATGAAGAAAAGTTACACTATTCTTCAATTTGAAATTCACCTTTTATTAAAAGTAGTGGGGTGTCAAAGGATATTCTTAAAACTGTTGGTCAAAAGAGGAGCTTGATATAGTATTATCACAGAAATTGTAATAACACTCATTTTGAACAAGTAGCAATGAATGAACTGAACATCTGCTGTTATTCCACAAGACACTTCCACTTTCCTAGATCTTTGGCCTTTTCCTTTGTTCACATGACCATCTATTTTATATATAAAGTCTGTACAGAAAAAGTCCAACTATTGTTAATATAATGAGAACGATTTGTGTGACATTGATGTCAGTGGAGTGGACTGGACTATGCATGTGTGAACAATGATGACTTCACTGTACTAGTCAGTGGGGGTGGTAGACCCCATTGAGTGAGCATGTGTACTGTGTGGCCATCACATTCAAAATGACTGAGGAAGTAGAGCAGAGTCTGCATCCAATTTTTGCGTTAAGCTAGAACATTCCTCCACAGAAACTATTTGGATGATTCAGAAGGCCTCAGCTATGGGCAACTGGTGACTGGCAGCTTCATCATGACAATGTGCCTACTTACGTATCACACTTCATGCAGAGTTTTTCAGCAAAACATCAAGTTACCAGGTGACTCAACCCCCTACAGCTCAGATTTGGTGCCCTGTGACTTCTGGCTTTTCCCAAAACTAAAATCACCTTGAAAGGGAAGAAATTTCAGACCATTGATGAGAATCAGGAAAATATGATGGGGCAGCTGATGGCCACTGGGAGAACTGTGTGAGGTCCCCAGGTGCCTACTTTGAAGGGGATGGAGGCATTGTTGTCCTACGTACAATGTTTCTTGTATCCTGTATCATCTTCAATAAATGTCTATTTTTCTATCATATGGCTGGATGTTCTCTCATAAGAGAAGTGCAGATAGAAGCAATCCAAAGCTGGTAGGATAACTCCAGGAAGTTACCCAGAACACAGGATCCTTCTCTCTTTCAGCTCCTCACTGGCTGGCTTCCATCCTCAAGCTACCATGGCCATGCTGCCTGCCAAATCATCAGGCATCATGTCTGCACTCCAGAGAGTAAAAAGGAGGAAATGGGGAAGAGTGTGCATTCAAAATAAAACGTCTCCAAACAGCCTACCTTCCACAGAGCAGTACTGTGCACACCTCACAGACCCGTTCTCAGCCACACGTCTGCAGGTAGTTCCAAGGTGGGCCTGCAAATGGAGTCTGTAGTTGGCACTATGTCACTTTAGATAAAATCTGGTTACAAAGAAGGAAAGGAAAATTAGGGTGGTAGGCAACCAGCTGTCTCTGCCACAATGTTCCTCACAGGATTATAGTGCAAATTCAATGAGTTAATACACGTTGAACTCTCAGCACAGTGACTGATTCATTGTCAGCCCTCAGAAGCTGCCATTATTATTACTATTAGCCAATTGCCAGGGACATACATTCTATTATTTAAAACTCATTCACAAGGAAATTATCTGTAATTCTGCAAGATGTAAATTCTTTGTCCTATCTGGCACTGATTAAATTTTAAAGGAGATGTTTTTATAAAGTCATAGACAAAATATATAGGAAAATATAGTTTAAGCCACTAGTTATACTTGAGAGTTTATAAATCAACAACAACAATGACAAATTCAAATAAAAGATCCAAAGCTAGAAAACTGCAGAAAACTGTATAGATTGGGGAGGAAAATGGTTTCCTTAAATTCTAGAAAAATTCTCAATCAATAACTTAGGAGAGATGATAACAGAATGTGCGTTCCCCCTCAGCGCTCCACAGGTTTCCGCAGCTCCCACCGGTGCGGGTGCGGGTGGAGAGCGCAGAGGAAGTCACAGGGTGCCCGTTCGTCCTTAGACGTCGGTGGTCGCTGCTTGCTGACACCTCACTTTCTATTTTCTCCAGCCTTTCCTTTCTCTCTTTTGGTCTAAGTTTCCACCTCCTTTCTCCTTCCCTTTGCATTTTCCTTTGTGGCTGTTCTGTCATGTTTTACTTTGCAATGTTTTTAAGGGTTGATGCAAATTGTAATCAGCATCTCTTATTCCTTTTTAGAGTGCACATCACCCTGAATCACTGCTTCCAGGCAAGAGAAGATGCCAGGTACTTTAAATTCTAATTCTCTCTTTTAATGCCCTCTCAAAACTGAAATGGAAAGACTGTGGGGAACACGGTAGCAGGACATATTTCTGCATCATGGAGACCTAGGTGTGCGCTGCCTTGTGGGAAGTGAGTGGATTTTTCTTAGCCTCAGTTTCCCTTCCCCCAAACCAGTGCAATAATAGCATATGTTACATTAAGGACTTTTGTTAAGGACTAAATATGGCAATGAAGGGAACTTCCCAGCACAGTAAGAAACGGAGCAAACAAATGTTAGCTCTGATAACAATGAAGGTGATAATAAAACTAGACTCAGAAAATCCAGTCAGCTTTTGGTGTCTACAAAATATTGCTGTTAAATAATGATTATTTTACTATCTTATTAAATCAAGAAGAATTTACCACATTGAGCCAAATAAATAAAATCTCAAAAACTAGGCTACGTTTGGCTCATCTGTTGGGTCAATTTCATTATCTGAGAGGGTGCCACCAATTATCCGAAGTCTGTCCTGTGGCTGTAGTCCCGTAGACAGCACTGCTATGCACTCTGTGTGACAAAACACAGTCTCTTACTTTCAGCTTTCCATCACTCGGTCTGACTCAGAAATATATCATCTGTCTGTTTAATTTTTCTCTTGTACTTTGGAATTACTTCCTCGTTGTGAATCATTCTCTAGACAGAACAATCCAGACTTTCTCAAATAATACCATATTCTATTAGTCCTCACTGATATACCTTTAGTCAAATTAGTGTGAATATGTTTATTCTTTGCCTGGCCAAATGCTCCCACTCATTCACTTCCTTCCAAAGCACATATGGTGTTTTTCTGTCTAATAGTCCTTTTCCCAAGGCACTGACATATCTTGACAGACTTTCAGTACCTCTATCAAAAACAAAGCTTAAACTGTTTTGGCTGGCAGTTGTTTTGGAAAAGCTGACAAAGGGATAGATATTTTCTCTGAAAAAATAATGCACACATGTTGCTATGGAATGGAAGTTATGTCCTCCCAAAATTCATAGGCTGAAATCCTAACTCCCAAGGTGAGGATAGCATTAGGAGGCGGGGAATTTGGGAGGTGATAAGGTCATTAGGGTGGAGCTCTCATGAATGAGATTAGTGCCCCAATAAGAGCGACCTGGGAGAACTCCCTCACCGTTACCACCCTGTGAGAATTACACAGTCAGTCTGCCACTTGGGAGAGGGCCTTCAGTGGACTGAGCTGGTACCCTGATCTTGTACTTCTAGCCTTCAGAACTGTGAGAAATAAATGCCTGTTGTTTATAAGCCACCCAGTTTGCTGTATTTCATTACAGCATCTCAAACGAAGGTATCACTCAGTTGTCAAGTGCTGCTTCTACCTTCCCTTTTGCCATTTTCCCCCTAAAGTGTATGACTTTTAAAGTCTGCTCCTTCAAATTTCACATACTTTCAAACCCTTATCTACTGTCTATGCTCAAATCTACCAGGTACACTTTTAATATTTCCAGATCTCCTAAGATGGCTTGGTCCAGGTCTGCACCAACTCTAGGCCAATTCTAGCCCCCATGTCCTCTCTTCCACAATGACCCCAGGCCTCCTCCACTTCCTGCAAGGCCTTGGTGCAGAAGGTGGTTAGTGTGAGAGAACCCAGGCTGGATTTTGCTGCTTCTGCTTTTTATCTCAGAATTTGGATATTTAGGAATCCATCTCTAAATTATGCTACAGCTGTTGTCTTGGTATAGTTTTATTTTTCCTTTCTTCTTGATCTCTATTGTTTTTGGAAGAAATTTTGGGAAAGAGGGACAAAGGAAGACACCAAGGTGATGAACCATGTGGAATTCTTTAGAGATAACTCTAACACCTGGGGAATAGATTGGAAGAAATGTTAAACAAATAGAAAGACTAAATAGAAGGCTATTTTAATAGCATAAGTAAAATATAAGGAAAGCCATGCTTTGTAGTTGAAGAGGGCGTGGTGGGTCCGAATGATATTAACAATTGGGAAAGTGTCAAGAAGCATAAGGAGGGAAGGGTAACCCCTAGGTTTGTGGCTTAGCCATTTAGTATCATCATGGCAGAACCATTCTGATACGAAGAAAAGAGGATGAGGACTGATTTGGGCAGGTGGGCAATGCATGTAGAGGAATTTCATGAATTCAGTTTCACAATGAACAGTTTGGGATGCCTGAGAAATATTCAGAGAATTCGCTTACTGGGTATTCAGAAGTAGAAAGCACAAAAAAGGATGGAACTAAAGATAGAAATCCGGCAGTCTACAGCATACAGCTGAGAGAAGAAGCCGTGCTCCTGTGTGAGGGTTTTCAGGGAAAGCGGGTAGAAAAGAGAAGAGTAGAGGAAAGGAAAGGATGCCAGAATAAAAACTCAAGAGACACTTCCCTTGATGCAAGAGGAACCAGTGGAAAGGCCCAGAAAAGAGAAAGAAGTCAGTGGTGCAGGGAGGAAAACTAGCAGAGGTCCATCTTAGAAGCTGAGGGTAAAATCAGTTTTCTGATGGAAGTGGTGATCCATCTTATAAGTCTTGAACAGAAAATAAAGGACGAAGTGAAGGTATCAACGTCAAGTTGCTTGAAGACTGAAGATCCTTTGAACTCTTTAGCATTACGAGATCATTGGTGATGTTTGCCAAGAACATTTCTTATTGGATGGTGAGGGTGAAATCAGATTACAGTGGGTCAAGGAATGGGTAAGAAGTGAAGAATTGGAGGTAGGAAGTACAGACCTCTTACCTATCTATACATAGTGCCTTATCCATTATAATGCTTAAAGAATGAAATAAGGGCAGCAGTTGAAGTAATACACATAATAATATTCTGGTAACATGAAACACGCCTGGCCTGTGACTACATGTATATATACCTCCTCTCCCATTCTAAATGAAAAGTTCCTTCATGTAAGGAGATGCATCTAAATCATGTTTGTATCATGTAGTACTGTGCACCTATGATGAATGTATTAAGAATTTGTTGGCCAAATGAATGAAGCAAGGAAAGACTCAAAGCACCCAGACACAACTGTCATCCAAATCCCAAGCTTGCTCCTTAGGACTTGTTTCCAGGTGCCACTGCCTGTGATAGTATTTAGCCTCCAATTTGAAACAACGCAGAGGTACTGACTCTTAGCTTATTTTATGAGACATGAATGATAGTTCCTGGCAGTTACAGCAGAGGAGCTATTAGGATGCACAGAAAACTCTGACAACCAGCTGAGGTATGTACATGGCCATGCATACAGCCCTTCCTTAAAAGGGGCTTTCAAACCCTAATGTCTTTCCCCATTTATCTATCATTACACAAGTAAAGAAATACTTTTTCATATGTAACTACCCACAGGCGCTTATTTAATTTTATTACTATTCTCTGCAGTGCTGCCAGGCCAAATATCCTTTGAGCCTGTTTTGATTAATAACATGGTTTGCATTTATTGTTTGATTTCCAAGTTCATCTGAAAGTGAGGCTCCAAGCAGACCTCCAGATCTTCTCCACATCAGCTCTGTCTGGAGAGGAAGGCTCTGGTTGCTACAGATCTTAAGAGAACACACGGCCGAGCACAAATACAAAAGGAGCAGCATGTGCACAGAGCTACAGAAAGGAAAACAACTCTGAAATAAATGTGCCAGAGCTTAGTTTCTAAGAGGAAAGAACCAAAGATAAATGTGGACCAAAACATCTAATGCAAGTTCCTTTCGACTTTCACCACAGGCCTGGCTTCTTATATAGGCCAACAGTGTTTTTAAAAGCCAAGTAAAGAAGTACAATAGGAATGCTTTCTGTTAGTCTTGTAATCCAAATATCTAGACATGCATTATTTCTTCAGCTGACTGTGGTGGCCATATCCTTAATATGAAGGATATGAAGTTGGCTTGAATTCCTCAAATCCTCTATGGTGAGTTAGGAAAAGATAAGGTGCGCAAGTTCACATTTCTCCATATCATTTCAGTTTAATTCTCAATCTCCATTCCAGGTTATTCTTCCTGTGTGTGGAAGGAATCCTTTGTTCTATACCCCATTGTCCCACTGAGTCACACACATGTATCTTTATCCTCTCAATCCCTCTAGCACAAAGTAATATGTATTTCAGACTTTGCTTAAGAATTTAGTAGGGTCACAGCTTGACTTTCCCTGGGAAC
>PVJI01029634.1:0-15084 GCA_004026765.1 Micronycteris hirsuta
CAGATGAAGACTGGTTAGATTGGTTTTATAGTTGATATCTTACTTTTTGTTTGCTTATGCCTTGCCTTACTGAGGGAGAATTTAAAGGTAGCTTAAGCCCTGGCTGGTGTGGCTCAGTGAATTGAATGCCAGCCTGGGAACCAAATGGTCACTGGTTGGATTCCCAGTCAGGGCACATGCCTGGGTTGTGGGCCAGGTCCCCAGTAGGGGGCATGTGAGAGGCAACCACACATTGATGTTCCCCTCCCTTCCTTCCCTTCTCTCTAAGAAGAAATAAAGAAAATCTTTTTTTTTTTTTTTTTTTTTAAAAGGCAGTCCTGGCTGCTGTGGCTCAGTGGATTGAGCTCAGGCTGTAAACCAAGGGGTCGCCACTTAAATTCCCAGTTGGGCCAACTGCCTGGATTGCGGGCCAGGTCCCCAGTACAGGGCTCTCAAGAGGCAGACACTCACTGATGTTTCTCTCCCTCTCTTTCTCCTTCTCTTCCACTCTGTCTAAAGATGATTAAATAAAACCTTAAAAAAAAAAAAAAAAAAGGCAGCTTATGCCCTGGCCGGTGTGGCTCAGTGGATTGAGTACTGGCCTGTGAACCAAAGTGTCACTGGTTCGATTCCCAGTCAGGGCACATGCCTGGGTTGCAGGCCAGGTCCCCAGTAGAGGGTGTGCAAGAGGCAGCCACACATTGATGTTTCGCTTCCATTCTTTCTCCCTTCCTTCCCCTTTCTCTAAAAATAAATATTGTTTAAAAGGCAACTTAAGCCCTGGCTGGTGTAGCTCAGTGAATTGAGCGTGGGCTGGGAACCAGAGGGTCCCGGTTCAATTCCCCGTCAGGGCACATGCCTGGGTTGCGGGCCAGGTCCCCGTGAGGGCCATGGGGGAGGCAACCACACATTGCTGTTTCTCTCCCTCTCTTTCTCCCTCCCTTCCCCTCTCTCTAAAATAAATAAATAAAATCTTTAAAAGGCAACTTAAAAGCAACTATAAATTATGATATAACACGAGTATAAAGTTGGACCAAGATAAAAAAGAAAAAGAAGAGAGAGAGAGCAAGAAGGAACATAAAATGGGGCTAGGAACAAAACGGAAACATGAATCTTGTAGTCTTTGGGCCGTACGCTTAGTTCTGAGTGTTCCAGTTGTGTGCATCCTGGTGAGGCCCGAACACTTTCGAGGTGAGGGGGTCTGGGCTTGGAGAGGATCAAGCTCCCGGATTTGGGTGTAAACCATGTGAGAGGGAACCTGAGGGGTGGGGCGATTACTCTGAGAGGGAAGTGCAGCAGGCCTGGGGAGGGGCGAACAGAACGTGCGGACAGAGCCTCGTCTAGTTGACCCACTAACTCCCTGGCAGTTGTCTTCCCACTGGACTGTTTCCGACCCACTCACCCTCTTTCGTGTGATGCCCTTTGCAATCAGTTTAGAACCGTGGGGTGATCAGGCTGATCAGAGTTCGTTGGTGGCCCCCAGAGGCGATCCATAGAGGTCTATGAAAAGTAAAGGACTTGGACTGGACGACAGGATCTTTTCTATCCCAAAACTATGATATTGACCTCTGGTTACAGGCTCTAGGCCCCCTGAATGTGTAGCTGGGGGAGGCTGTCAGAGCCAAGTTATTGAGGCCCAGAGAGGGACAGTGACTGGCACAATGTCACACAGCCAGTGGCTGGGGACAGAGCTGGGCCTGGAGGCCAGTGTTCCTGAGCCCCAGACTTTGCTCTGATGTCTCATCTCCAGACGACCAGTCTCCTGGCTTTGGTTTCTGTCCTTTCTCTGGAAATGAGACAAAGGAGCCAGAAGCCAGGCCAAGAAGCTGTCAGGGCTGATCTCAAGGCCCAGGAGGCTGGGAACCCAAGGTCCACACCCATGTAAACACTGCCAGCACTGATATTTCTTATTTGGCTCTCGATAGCTTCCTCTAAATCAGTTCCCCAGTATTACGTTGCTTATCCCTGCAGGTCCCCTGCGGGCCAGGGTGGGGCAGAGAGTATTAGCTCCACTTCACAAATGGGAGAAACTCAGACAAGGAGGAAGGAAGTAATTTACCCAAAGTCACCCAGCAGGTCAGGGATGGGGATGGACCAGGTGGCCCGTGGGAGATGGAGTGGTCAGCAGAGCACATGGGCTATTGGGCAGCGGTGGGCCATAGGTACAAGGTACAAAATGCACATGGCCCCAGGAATCAAGGGTCTCTTATCTTCACCAGGAGAGTGATCTTGCTGTCCCTGGAGGGAGAACTCTGGGGACAAGCTTGGCTTGCTCCCCACCTGGTGCAGGGTGCTAGGCAAGGAGAGAGATGGGCAGAGGCAGCCAAACATGGCCACAGAGAATACAGGGCTGAGAGAGAAAGCTGTCATGGGTCAGGCAGCTGTGAGCGAGGTCTGAGCTGCCCGCTTTTCTTCCAGCTTCAGGCGGCCCCAGGATCCCCTGCGTCCAAACCGGGCCCAAAGGCTCTCCACGGCCCCTCACTACCCAGGGGTCAGGGAGTCATCCGGACACCTGAGAAGGGAGGCAGATTGGCAGGTGAGGGTCAAGGAGGCCATGGAGTTGGTGACAATGACTGGCTCTGACTCCCAAAGGGGTTATGAGCAGGGTGACCATAAGCCCATGTTATTAATAGAGCTCCCACTCAATTTCAGAAATATCCTGAGTCTGACAACGAACCCTGTGGTCATCCAAGTCATGGGACAAATCCTATGGTCGGTGGAGAAAGACTTGAGAACATTCCACTAGGAAGGCAGGCCTGAGTCAGTGCTGATGGCCCTGCTCACATCCCATCTACACCCTGTTTCCCTCTGCCTCACTCCCCGGCCTGCAACCCAGTCTGTCCCATAAACCACGCTTCCCTACCTGGTCCCCTGACTTTTTAAAAGATTTTCTTTATTTAAAGGGAAGGGAGGGAGAAAGAGAATGAGAGAAACAATGTGTGGCTGCCTCTCAGGTACCTCCAACCAGGGACCTGGCCCAAAACCCAGGTATGTGCCCTGACTGGAAATTGAACCGGCGACCCTCTGGTTTGCAGGCCGGCACTCAATCCACTGAACCACACCAGCTAGGGCACCAGCCCTGCTCTTTAAGAAAACCATTTCTAGGGGCAGATCCCCCGCTAAGTGGCACACTAAAAAGAGGCCTGGACCCAGGGTCAGGAAACCCAGGTCCAAGGCCCAGCTGTGCCTTTACCTTGTTGGTGTGGCTCTGTGCTGTGGTCTCCTCGTCTGAAAACTGGAGCTAATAAGAGTCACTGGCCTACTAAGAGTAACTGAACTACTTTGAAGTTCAGTTGTTAAGAACAGAAGGTGATAACAGAGGAGATAAGGCTGCCTAAGCACTGCTGCACACAGGGACAAAAAGCAATGGCTCCCTGCAACAGCCAGCACTGCCCAGGCCCAAGAAGTCACTTCCTGCTGTTGCCACAGGGTGACTAATGTGGCCTCTCCACCGGCTGCGTTCTGCTTGTGGAGGATCTGGCCCAGGCCCAAGGAGGGCGCTGTCAGCAGAGCCCTGATGGGAGCTGGGGTTCCTGGCAGCCAGGCACAGTGGGCAGGGCTGACCTATGAGAGCCACAGTTACTGCCTGGGGCCTGGGCTGGTTGCAAAAGGGGCCCCGTGCTCCTGACGCGGTCTGCTCTTGGTCTCACTCACTCTCCCAAGCTGGTTCCCAGGAGAACGGGGAGCTCAGGGAGGGTGTGTCACCTCCGCCCTGGGCACCATTCTGCTCCCAGGGGAAAATCAAGCAAGGCACAGCCCCTTCAGCTGCACATACACTCACACACCAGCCCGGGTCCAGCACACACACCCAGCAGAAGATGCACATGAGATAGATATCCACACAGAATTGGCTTAGGCAGCCACACAGACACACAGCCCCCCAAGAAACTAGGCCAAACCTAGATGTGCACGCATGGACACAGAGACTACCAAACACACCCCTCCACACACAGGATCGTGTATAATATATACTCCTCAGGGCAGACAGCTGGATATACAGACAGACAGACACAGAGCTATACACATCTGGGGTAAAGATGGGCACTGACATTTACAGACACAGACTTGCATGGATATGGAATTACTAAGAACTCTGCACAGAGACAACACCCACCTTAAATACACAAGAGCAAAAACAGGGACACAGAGAAATGTACATGAGCACGAATGTACTCGTATACAGTATACACATCCTGTCATCACTGAGTATGCATTAAACACGCACAGTCTGCTAGTCATGTTCCAATAGAAAGAGCCTCTCCCCGCCAAGTCATATGCACACAGAAACCCAAGCTTCCTCTTTGAGTAGCTTGGGATCGTGTTGGGCCCAGCCTCTAAGCCAAAGACGAACTTTTTTCTGTAGGTGGTCACCAAGCAGTGATGGGAAAAATAATTAACTGTTGCTGTAGTCTTATTTATAATAGAAAAAAAGAAGTTAAAGAGCCTAAATGACCCCAAGTGGAGATCTAGTTGAAGAAATTACAGTCGGGGGAAATAGTAAATAAACATACACTATGGTAACAGCCTCTGGTTAGAGTTTATAATAACATGAAATAACACGGTCAGAATTTTAAATGAGCCCTAGTGGGGGGCTCAGTTGGTTGGAGTGTCGTCCTGTACACAAAAAGGCTGTTGGTTCGATCCCTGGTGGGGCGAGTATGTTTCTCTCTCTCTCCCTCCCTTCCTTTCTCTTTAAAATCAATAAACATATCCTCGAGTGAGGATTAAAATACACTTAACAAAAAAATAAAATACAAAATTGTACATATAACATGATCACAAAAAATATTTCAGAAATATGCATATAACAAAGGATTGGAAGAAAGTTTATCTATTATCTTTGGAACTTAACACTATGAGCACATTTGTAATCTTCTGATTCTTTGTATTTTCCAATTTTTCTGAGTATTTATATGGAAAAATAAATATATATTTTAAATCCACTACGGGTTGGTTATACAGACATTAAAAACAATTTACATCAATAAGGGCATATGTATGAATGCATACATAAGAAAAAGAATTTTATCTAGTTAGTATAATCAATATTCCCTAAAATTTAAATTCAACAGTGGAGAATGCTAGGGAAAAGAGGCAATGGAAAGAGAGAGAGATAAAACAGTATCAGAAAAGTAGGGAGCGCCTAACTGGGTATAGAGCATCGTCCCTACACGCCAAGGTTGTGGGTTCAATCCCTGGTCAGGGCACATACAAGAAACAACTGATTAGTCCATAAATAAGTGGAACAACAAATCAATGTCTCTCTCCCCCTTCCCTTCTCTCTCTCTCTCAATTAATAAATAAAAAATTATTTGCAAATCATATATTTGATAAGGGTCTAGTACCCCAGAATATATAGAGCTCTTAAAAGTCAACAATAAAGACAATTCAATTTAAAAATGGGTAAAAGGTTAGGAAAAAAAGAAAAAGTAAAGAGAGACCTATTTATAGAGAAAGACAGAGCAGAGCAAGCTGCTGGGTTTGGAACCAGAGGTAAATCCCTCTGGTCTTACATGAGCTTGGGCCCTGCACTTTAAACGGCCTTTGCAATGAGCCATAGTCTTAGGCCTCTCCCCAGTCTTCAGTGACATGAACTTGACCCTTAGGATCCCCTGCATGGCTCACTGGTTGGCTTTTTATCTTAAGCACTTAGAGGCCAGCAGCAAACATTGTTTGAGCCCAAGACCCTGTGGGGTATGAGTGAGACTCTCTCTCTCGGTTTATCTGGGGAAACACAGCTTGAGTGAGCGAGCGAACTGAGTGTCTTCGATGTGCCGAGAGAGCAGCGTGGACGCTAATACAGTAAGAGACATTTCCTGGAGAAGGGGAGTATTGGAAAATGGTTAGAAGAGAAACAGGCCATGGGGTAGGGATACTTTCCAAACTAGAGGATTTGGCCAAAGCAAAGACTTGGAGTCAGAAATCGAGAAATAATTGGGGATCGGGGTGTGGGGTTCACTGGGACAGGCTGGCCTGCTCCAGGTTGGTGTCAGAGTGGAGAGGGCCTTGAATGCCGAAATGAGGAGCTGGGAGCTCACTGCTGGTGATGGAAGCTGGAGGGACCGGTACAGGCAGCAGCACTGGCAGGAGGTGGGGGTGAGATGACCAGGCACAGTAACCCAGCAGGAGAGGAAACTCTGTGCCATGGGTACACTGGGACCATCAGAGACTACCGGAAGAATTGGGGGGGAGCGGTCAGAGGTTACCTGGTTAGGCTTCATCTCCCAATCCACGGTACATCTAAGGCTCCTTGGAGCAGTTTTGAAATCTCTAATTCAGAGTCCCGAGTCCTTCATTTTGCAAATAAGGAAACTGAGGCGCAGAGAAAAGATTTGCCTCAGGTCACAGTTGATGTCAAGGCCCACCTTGAACCCAGGTCTCTGCCCCAGCGGGGGGTGCGTCGGGCGGGGTTGAGGTAACAGTGGGCTGTGGAGCTGGAGCCTCAGACCCCTCAGGACCTGACTGAGGCAGCAAGGGCACAGCGGGAGACGAGGTGGCCGGAGCCCTGGGGGTGGGCCCTGGAGGGGCAGGGGCTGGACAGTCCTGGCAGAAACTAAACTTGGGGCTTATCTGAGGTTTCACTCCACTGGGATTTCTGTCCCTCAGCCATTCTCTCTCTCTCTCTCTCTCTCTCTCTCTCTCTCACACACACACACACAGCTGTACTTCCTACAGAGGAGGCTGGGTTGAGACAGGATGCGTGCTCACCTGGCCCAGCTGTTGCCTAGCAGGCGTCAAGGTGTGCCTTAGAAATACCTCTCCACAGAAATAGCATCCAGGTACCCAATTCTAGTTTGCAAAGTGCTCTTACAGCCACTTGGTAGTATCAAGTGAGGTATTACCTTTTATCTCTGGACCTCACTTTCCTTAGTGGTAAAACAAAGTGTCCCCTCACCCCCACCCCCAAGGTGCCCTTTTAAGTTCTTTCCAGCTCCAATCCCAGGGAATAGGGAATGTTTGCTGGATTCCTGCTCCTCTCAAGGTCCTCACAAAATGACCCCTCATTCCCACAGGATTTCTGAGACCCAACCTCTACTTAAATTGTTGACAGCTGGTACCTTGACTAGGTCCTTATGTGAACTTTGAGAGCCAAAGCTAAAGACTGGGTCCAACCAATGCCAAGTCCAAGAAGTGTGGCCACTGGTTGAGGTTTAGGCTGCATGGGGTCCCTTTGTGCTCAGGCTGTAAAGCAGGGGGCCCCCAACCTAAGCCCCTGGGCCCTGAGAACTGTTAGAAGGATCAGAGGAGAGTTAGAGGCTCGGGATTGCCCCAGAGCCTCAGCACTGAGCAAGGTGCTCTAGAAAGGAGGAGGGGAGGGGAGGGGCACCACCTACCTGGTGAGGTCATGGGAAAGCAGCTCTGGCGCTGACACCTGGGGAAACCCGTTTCCGAGCTGCTTCCCACGCTAGCTCTCCTGGGAACCAGCTAAGCCCCAAGCGGGGAGCCCCAAACCTCCCCACCCCCGAGTCCAGTTCCCATCACACTGCCCCATCTAGTCCAGTCCCCACCTTTCAAATTAGCTTCTGTCTTTTGGTACCCAACCAGTCTCTATCCATGCTGTGGAGCCTTGAGGAGGGCTGTGAGAGAGCAATGGATTGATCACTGTAAGAAATGACACAAACCATTAGCTTCAGAAACTTAAGTCTTTATTTGCACACTCTGCATTGCCCTACCTTCTAGGCTGTGACCTTGGAGAAAAAGGTGACCCCCCAGCCCCTTCTTCCCTCAGGTTCTAGTTTGCAGCTTCTCCCCCTCCTCTGCTGGGCCTTGCTTCTCACTTCCTGCCCCACTCCTGGCCCAGCCAGTTTGGGCAGTGCCTAGGGAGCGGTGAGACCCAGTTCTTCCCAGGGATCAGCCCCGCCCTCCCTGGCCTTGGGGGCTGAGGGCAGCCCAGGTGTCAGCCTTGCTCCTCAGCTGCCCCACTCACTGCTCTCCTTCTCACTCTGACTCCTTCCAGGCCTCTCTGATCTGCCTCATCCTCCCTAGCCTGCCTCTGGTCCCAAGGCTCCAAGGCCTTGCTCTCTGCTCCCTCTCAATCTCTCACTGACTTCCACCTTTACACAGTCCATCCCAAACTTCTCTAGAGCTGTACACCTTCCAGCCGTCCAAGCTGCCTAGCTATTCCCTGGGCTCTTCCTCACCCCTGTGCCAAGGAGGGGGTGGGGCCACTACAGGGGTTCTAATTCAGCCAGCCTGACCTGAGGGCCCACAGGAAACAGGAAACTGGATGCCAAACTGCTTGGAGGTGGCTGGCGCTTTTAGGACCATCCCATGAAAATCAAAGTGCCGGGATTTCTCTGTAAGCCTTGACCACAGAAATCCAAGTCATAGCCTTCCTTCCTCCAGGCCATGGGCTCACCCTGGCATGAGTGGGCAGGTAGAGGCCCATGTCCCCAGGGTTCAGAAGGGACTGAGTCTCATGGGGTGGCCTGACCCTGCCGGCAGCCCCCTACCCCAGGTTCCAGATGTCTGTGGCTTTATGCCTATTGCTCCCTACTCTGCCACAGCTGTTCAAACAAAGCAGAAGAACTTCTTCCAGCGGCAGCGGGAGAGGGTGCGCACACCTTTCGCATTCAGTTTCTTCTCCAGCCGGGCTTTGTGCTCAATGGCACTAAGAATGGCCGAGTCAAACACCTCCTTCAAGTTCTTCTGAGTCAAGGCAGAGCACTCAAGGTAGCAGCAGGCCCGGATTTTCTCGGCCAGGCCCTGAGCCTGGGGTTGGGGCACCGGGCCCTCCCGGCCCCCCTGGTCCAGCTGAATCAGGACATTAACATCATCCCGAAGGTCGGCCTGGGTGCCCACCAGTAGCACGGGCGCCTGGGGGTTGTGAGTGCGAATCTCAGGCAGCCATTTCTCTGTGATGTTTTGGAAGGAGCTGGGCTGCACTACGCTGAAGCAGGCTAGGAAGACATCGGTATCCGGGTAGCAGAGGGAGCGAAGGCGGTCAAAGTCTTCCTGGGATGGGAATGCGAGGTCATTAGTAGGATTATTCCCTATCACAGCAAACGGGAATTCAGGAATTCGCTTTCACATAGGGTTGGAGACCTGAGACTCATTACCAAAGGCCCAAGGCCTTCTCCATTCCTGATTCATATGGGGTCCTCCCCTCCTCGAGACCACCTACCCCCGGGCCAGTAGAAACCATTCTCAGCTTCTCACCTGTCCCGCCGTATCCCAGAGCTCAATGCGCACAGGGGCTCCATCCACCAGGACTTGCACTGCAGGGGCGGGGCGGAGGAGAGCCTGAGTTAGGAAGGCGTCCGGGGCCCCACCAGGCTTCACTAGCGCCACCTCGGGGCCTGGTCCCGGCAACCTCGCAGGGGGCGTCCTTTCCCTCGCGGGGGGGGCGGGGGGCTTCCTTGCCCTCCCGCCTGCGTGCCGGCCCCAGCCCCCAGGTGCACAACCCCACCCCCCAGCCACGCGGCCGCCGGGGCTGTGGAACGTACCAGAGAAGGTGTCCAGCGCCGTGGGTCGGTAGCGCGAGGGGTACCCATTGCAGGTGTAGCTGACGATGAGGCTGCTCTTGCCCACGGCGCCGTCGCCCACCAGCACGCACTTGATGCCCAGCTCTGGGGTTGCGCTGCCCCGCCGCGGGGGAGGGGTCGGGGCCCGGAGCGGAGACGACTCGGCCTCGCTCAGCTCCCGCGGGGGCATGGCCCGCTCCGGGGACAGCCCAGGACCAGGCACTGCTGCGCTGGGAGAAGCCGGTTCCGCTGGCTGCCTCTGACTGAGTCCTCCGAGGCCCGGCGCCGCGGCGCCGCTAACCGCCAGTATCAGTGGGGCCCCGCCCACCTCATCTGCATAGCCCCAGCGGCCCCGACCCCGCCCACCCGCCGGGCCTCCTCCCGGCGCTCCCCCTGCAGTGGCCACACGCGCAGGGCGGGCTGACTCAGACCCTGGGAGGAAGAGAGGCGGGCCGAGAGCTGGCGCTCAAGAGAATCACACAGGTACAAGGACAAAGAATCGCCAAAACGAAGTACATCTAGGTATTTTGTCAGAGAAACATAATGGAGGATTTATCTTTAAGAGGAGGAAGCAAGTTGACAAATGCAAAATGAAGCCAGTTCATATTAAATGTGTTCAAATTAAAACAAACCTGACACATGATTGTACGGGTATTTTTAAAAATCTGGATAATAATTTTATTAATTAAAGATGATTTTTAAAAATACACAGATCATGAAGAGGCAGAAGATAAACACAAGCGCAAACACAACGGGTAGGAATGTATTGCACTCCCTTTCAAGGTAGAGCTCTGCTCTGCTAAAGGAACTCGGGGTGTTGGAGAAACTGGCTGGGGCGGGTCTTCAAGGGCAGTTCTTCATGTGAATATTTGCTAAGTCCGAAAAGCCCCTAATATTATCTTCATCACGATCATCACCATCATCAAAAGCAGATGCCTGTCTGGGCCACCTACTGTCCTTACCCTAGGAGTTTACAGGCTGAGACAAGCTATTGCAGGTGGCTTAGGTAGGTCACCAAGAGAGCAAGTGAAGAGGAGCCTGATGTTAATTTCACTTCTATTGCAGCCACACCACCAAGTGACACCAGGCCTGGAACCCGTCCTCTGAACTCCAAGGCAGTCTTTCATCTCAGCCTATGCAAAAATCATTCAAAACACGTCATTCATGGGTTTCTGCAGGGAGAATGTTGGGAAGAGAAGAAGGCAATGAATATTAAAGAAAAGAGATAATCCTATTTCTCAAATAACCTGTAGTATAAAAGTCCACAAATCCAAATCTCTGAATCTCTTGGAAAAAGTCTCAGAATCCCTGGTTTCCTTCCTTCCTTCCTTTCCCTTTCTTCCTTCCTTTCCTTCCTTCCTTCCTTCTTTCCTTCCTTCCTTCCTTCTCTTCTCCTTCTCATCCTTCTTCTTTAAATCAAAAGTACAGGACAACAGCTAGAATGTTGCTGATTCAACCATTAAAATCTTGGTTGCGGGGAAATGGTAGAATCCTCACTATCCACCTCCATATCACTGTGTCTACATCCTATATCTCCTATGTTCAAACATCTGGGGATGCTAATAATCCTTAATTATAGTCCCAAAGACTTCTCAGCCACATCCACATACATTTATTCATCTAGCAAGTAAAAGAGGCCCCATAGAATTGTCTTGCCATTGTACCCCACAGAAGATCTCAAAAACTGTTCTTTTTACTCTCCTGGAAAGGGAGGCAAGAATGGGGATTTGAACATCAAGGAGACCTGTCGCTATATTCCTAGTTGTTCAGCTCATTTGCTATGTGACTCCTGAGAAATCACTTGATCCATCTCTGTGCTATAAAAGGACAGGTGAAGTGTCTTTATTTCTGAAAGCCCTCCTGGTGCTAGCAATCTGTAATTCAGGGAACCTAAGCAAGTCACCCCAGCCCAGGTGTCTGGACAAAATTACTACGCACACACACAGGCTCTTCTTCACAGTGCGCTTGTCCTTTTACCCAGGTTTTAATAATAGTTTAATTGTAGCTGTAAATTTAAGGGTAATCCTGTTTTAATCCTCTCTGCGAGTACGAGGAGTATAAATAATACACAAATGGGGGGCGGTGTCTGCTGGGCATGGGTAAAAGCCCTGACTTGGCCTGAGACAGGCCATTCATCTCTAGCCCCATGGGTGGGGACACTTTCTGACCTAGGTCCCTCTGTCTGAACTGGTTTAGGGACAGTCTTGTCCGCAAGAGAGGGAGGGAGGAGACAACCTGGGGGAGCTGGTGAGTCACCTATTTCTCAGCTAAGGACTTGCAATTCTGGCTGCTATTGCTGGGAAAATCACCTCCTAAGGGTGGGTTGAGTCTTATTTCTGCCCACCTGTCAGATCACCTGTCCCAACTTCCAGCTAGACAACACGTTTGCTAAGATTTAAACTTGCCCCTGACATTCTCCTTGGAGAAATGACTGATTCTAGGACTGGGACAGGAAATATACAAGATGAGCCCGGAGCATTTTATAGTGCAGAAAGGAAGGAAGTGCTCAGCACACAAATCAACAGGAAGATGGAGATACAACAGAGGGGCCCGGGAGCCAACTGAAGGAGCTTCCAAAGGCCAAATCTGAAACAATGTGAGCAACAAAATAAAGGATTATTGGGTTACAGTCCGAAGTATAAAATAAATATCCACAGATCTATTCTGATATAAATGATCGAACACATAAAAAGGGAGATAATAGCCACAATTCCCATGGAGAATTTCAAATAATGTATGTAGACACTCTGCCCCCCAGGGGCATAAACCCCCCCCCCTTAAGTGTGGGCTGTGCATAGTGACTTCCGTCCAAAGGGGGCAGTATGAAGTGATGGGGGGAAAAGAGAGTAACTTTACAGTGGAGAATCCTGAACACTCAGCCAGATGATCAAAATGAAATCAACATCGGTAAGCCCAGTAAATAGGAGGTACCCTTGATATGATATGATGAGATGGCATTTTTATCTCTGGTCTTCCTCACAGGAAGAAGGATCCCCAATCTAGTAAGAAAAACATCAGAAACGTTTTCATTGAGAGACATTCTACAAGACGCCTGGCCAGCACTCTTCAATACTGTCAAGGCCATTGAAAACATGGAAAGTCTGAACAGCTGTCACAGTCAAGAGAAGCCGAAGGGACATGACGACTAAACATGATGTGTGCTGGGTGGGTCCTGGAACAGAAAGAGGAAGAAGGAATTCTGAATAAAATCTGAACTTTAGCCCTGGCTGGTCTGGCTCAGTGGATTGAGCTCCAGCCTGCGAACCAAAGGGTCGTGGGTTTGATTCCCAGTCAGGGCACATGCCTGGGTTGCAGGCTAGGTCCCCAGTAAGGGGTGCGCAAGAGACAACTAATTGATGTATTTCTTGCACATCGATCTTTCTTTCCTGTGGGAATTCTTTCCACACGCGTGTAAACACGCAGTACTGAGAATTTACGCATAAAGAGCACGGCTCCGCGTGAGGAAAAATTATCCCCGTGTGGATCATGTCAGTGGAAAAGGAATTCTCTAATGGGAATTTGGCAAAAATGTATCTTAAGAAATTCTAACTTGCTGAGTCTCTCTTCCTCCCCAAAGTCAGGAAGCTTAAGTTAATAGATCATTGCCTCAATGTTTTATGGTCCTAAAGGTTAACAGCCATAGTTAGTTTACCCTCAAATTACTTGTCTCCTGTTTAATGTACTACCCTGGCCATGTCTGCCACCAGACCTGAATTTACATCCTAATGCTCTGTTACTGAGTAAACCTACCCCTTATCTACTCCCTTCCCATATATCCTCGTGACTCAGCTGAAGACCCCTGTTCTGCATAAGCCTATGAATAATCAATTCAATGTAAATATGTCCTAAAGCTTCTAATAAAAAGCCCGCTGAGCTACCCACGGGGCCTTTTTCCAAGATGGAGGAAAAGACCCATGGCTGCCGGATTCTTTTCTCCAAGCGTGTCTCTGGGTAAGATTGATTCACGCGATCAGGGCGGTCCCCCCCACGGATTTTGCGGGTCGAAATCCTGACACTTTCCTCTTTCTCCCTCAGTTCCCCTCTCTCTAAAAATAAATAAATAAATAAAATATTAAAAAAAAATACCTACAGTTGGCATGGGCTCTAGCCTTACGAAAGGACTTTATTTGCCCTGTCTCATAAGAACCCAAGTGAAATTGCTGGGAAGAGAGGGGTGAGTATCCTGGTGCCCAGAGGAGTCAGGGGACTTGACCTAAGATCAAAGAAGCTAGTGAGTGGCAGTCCCAGCATCAGCAATCCACAGGTCCGCCCTCAGGCGTGGTCACATTCTTAGGCATTTCTGTTAACTCCTTATCTTATTTAAAATTACTGCTTACCTTGGGATACCTGCAGTCAAAACTCAATTCAACTTAACAAGAATAAAACCAAAAGAAATCTGCCCCTACTACCACCATAATTTTCTTACTGCTGAAAAAGGGGTTAACAAAACAACATCAGCCGTGGCTGGTGTAGCTCAGTGGATTGAGCGCGGGCTGTGAACCAAAGGGTCGCTGGTTTGATTCCCAGTCAGGGCACATGCCTGGGTTGTGGGCCGGGTCCCCAGTGGGGGCCACATGGGAGGCAGCCACACACTGATGTTTCTCTCCCCCTCTTTCTCCCTCCTTTCCCTTCTGTCTAAAAATAAATAAATAATTTAAAAACAAATAAACAAAAACAAAAACAAAACAACATCAGTAGTGAGGCAGTGTTTACACAGAGTTCTACCCAGGGGCTCTTTGTGAGTGAAATGCACCTCAAGCAGTCTTTTTCCATCTGCATACTCTGCTCCCAGGCCCCCCAACCAGGCCTGCTGCTCAGAACAGTCCAGAGACTCGGGTGAGCAGGTTAGAAAGCTTTGAAATAAAAAGAGGATGCAAGAAAAATAATTTTATACTTAATACTTGATTTCTTTGTCAATCATACGTCAATAAAGCTGGGAAAACCCCACTTATTTACCAACATACTAATGATAATAATACTACAATAATTAGACTGCACACTTTGGGAGCTTTCCAGTCAAATGGGTTTCCGGAGGTTTTTCTCTACTCAGTGCGCCTGTGTCCTGGGAGGGCGTTGGTGGCAAACTCAGCGGCCTGGGCAGGTTCGTGCCTCACTGTGTCCTCTGGAACAGCAGCTCACTAGCCTGTACTCCAGCCCCAAGGTCCCCGCCCCTCCACGTCTACCTCCCACCCCAAGGCTCAGGTTGTCTCCTGGGCTTCCGAGCTGCCCTGCCCTATCTCCCACACTCAGCCTTGGCCTCTCAGCTTCTCCTTGCCTTTCTCCCCATCCAGCTGGTCCCAACTACTAATGTGCCCCCAGGACCCCTCTTCCCTGACCAGACCTTGCATTCAAGCCCTGGTGGGTATTTCGGAAACACCTGCAGGAGTTGCCACTGCAAACGTTCATCTAAAAGGACTCCCCTCCTTTCAGTAAATGAACCCCCTTCTTTATTTCTGACAATGGTAACATCATTCTCTGGAGCCTGTGAACTGGGAAGAGTGGGGCCTGAATAGTTCCCAAACCTCACAATGCACTTGGACCCTTCCTCTCCTTTCTCCTTGGTCCTGTCTTTGAAGTAGAACCGACTTCCTCTTCCTTTAGGTTCCCTTTGCCACGATAATCGCCTCCTGTCTGCCTTTCT
>PVJI01029635.1:0-15079 GCA_004026765.1 Micronycteris hirsuta
CAGTCATCCTTTTGCCTGATAAAGATCCTTTACAGGGAGAAAATGAGGCAGTGCTTCCTGCCTTATTACCGGGAGCAGGACAGGCTTGGAAAGGCAGGCACAGGATGATTTCTGGTCCCCGAAACATGGCTTTTGTATCGGTTTGCCAGAGCTGCCGTGACCAAGTGCCACACACTGGGTGGTTCAGACAACAGAAGCGGACT
Source organism: Micronycteris hirsuta (assembly GCA_004026765.1). NCBI lineage: Eukaryota > Metazoa > Chordata > Mammalia > Chiroptera > Phyllostomidae > Micronycteris > Micronycteris hirsuta. Next base: position 204 of record PVJI01029635.1, read on the forward strand.
GTCTCACAGTTCTAGATGCTGGAAGTCCACAATCAAGGCGTCGGCAGGGTTGGTTTCTTCTGAGGGCTGTGAAGGGGACGTTCCGTTTTCAAGAGAAGGGCAAGCTTGAGCAGTGATACAGAGTAGGGAGATGGGCACATGAATTGGGGTGAATTTGAGTTAGAGAAGTACTTTTCAAACTTTATAAAACCACAGAATCCTTCTCAAAGTGAGATTCTACGCAAACCAACAAAACGTTGAAAGCTGAGCTGCTCTAGTCTAACATCCTGGCTGCTTTAGAGATCCACAGAGCACAGATGAAAACCCACGGCTGGAGACTACAGCAATGGGAAGTCAGCCTGGAAAGGCAGGGTGTGGTCAGCTTCATGTGCGGCCTTGGCCTTGGGGACAACCAAGGGCAATGAGGGCTCTCTGAGCGGAGAAGTGACTGGACTCCTTTGGTGATGATGACACATGGGATGGGTTGGAACAGAAAGGAAGAACTTTGTCTTGAAGCAATATAGGTTTATAAAACTTTAGTAAGAAAGTCGCATATCATTATGTATCCAAAGAGCCCTACAAAGTGACCAAATCCCCTGCCTTGGTTTTTCTGAGGCTTTCTGTGGCATCATCAGCGGTTGAGGAACCACTCCAAGCTGCATTAGAATACAGACTTTGTATTTCTTGCAAAATCAACCTCGATTTATCTAGATTGGTAGCAATGTGATCGAAAGCATGGGATTTAGACTCGCCCAGGCCTGCGTTTGAATTCCATCTTCCACCAAATTTCCTTACACCTGAGCATCAATGGTCTCATCTGCAAAATAGAGACAGTTATAGAAACCTCACATGATAATTGAGGGAATTAAGTGAGGTCATGTATTCGAAGTGTTGAGCTCAATGCTTGGCAATAGCTAGCATTCACGGTGTGATTCTTCTCCAGGACAAGTTAACCAGCCACACTAAGGGGAAGTGGGAGTGCTAGGTGCACACAGCAGAGTCATTCACAAGAGGAGGCCACTGGGTTTCCTTGAGCTGGTCACATCCTGCCTTTGGTTGAGCAGAGCTTCTGCTGGCCGAGGCTCATGTCTGGGGCCCAGTCCACAGTTCTCCACTTCATCCCCACCCTCCTTTCACAGAGACCGCTCAGGCTTCTCTCACCCACAAGCTGGTCTGCATAGCTCGTTTAGTGGGTTGAGTCTACAAAAGGATTCCTAGGCAGCAACAAAAGAGAGAAATCACTCTGTCCACACTATCAAGAAGCCTGCTTTGTTGGTACTATCAAGACAGATTGTGCAACAAATTGGCAAAGGCCACTCAGCATGTCCAAATGTACGTCCAGGAATTGAAAAGTATTACTCGCACATGCTCAGTATCTGGACGATCTCCTGGAGGACAATGGCATCAAGAGATAAACGGCACCTGAAAGGATGGATTCCAGCTGCATCCAGGACAAATGTCAGGCACGTGCCTCAAGGAATGTAGGAAGGGGATCGACTGCTGTTCTCATTTTCTATGAGGCAGAGACAAGAAAGCAACTTTGTCAAAAACCACCTCACATTCCCCATTTTTAATTGGGCTCAGAATTTTAAGCTTCCTCAGATGCCCACCCGGATATGCACTGCTGCCCCGCCACCGTGTGTTTTCTGGGGGTGCCCAGGGTTTCCATCCAGCTGGCCTGCCCATCTGTAATTCCCACCCCCAGGGCCAAATCACCAGTTTCATCCACTGTCTCTCACCTGGCTGGCGGCTGCACCGTGTTTCAACAACCACCAAAGGGGTGATGGTAAAGGTACGTTCAGAAAACTGAGTGAAGGTTTTGTTCTGCCTTAAGAATTTGTTCATTTGGTGTCCTTGGTTGGGGCTTGTGCGGATGGGCTTTGATTGGATTTTAGATTTGAGATAGAGTTCCTGTGAACTCCACCAGGAGCCAGAAGAATGAAGTGACAGAGGGACTGCTGATCTTTGACCCCGGCCCATTGACGGGTGTTGTCGTCCCTGTGGGTGGCTGCTCCGAACAAGAATGCATTGTCTCTCCGTCTATTGTGGACCTGCCTTCGCAGTCAGTCTTTGCAGGACGTACCCTTTAATCAGGGAATACATTCTTCCACCTGGGGCAAAGGGTGGATGAGGAAGGCAGGCCCAGCCGGGGCTTCTCGCTCACTGTTGCAGAGTCGGGACTCGAGAAAGAAATATCAGGGAAAAGTATCATGTGCATAGAAATGAGAGTTAAAAATTAATTTGATTAACTGGTTCCTATATAAAGGGGTGGGCAAAAGTAGGTTAGTAATAATAAATAGTACAATAACTAATAAGACAAGAATAAATAAACTCTGTTCACATACTCACAACTGTAAACCTCCTTTTGCCCAGCCCTGTATTGTACACTTACCTTGGTTCTTTCATTTAATCCTCTCAGCAAACCTGGGAAGTAAGCACTCTCCCAGTGTTCAGATAAAAAATATGAGATTTAGTTTTATATATATATATATATATATTTTTCCAGGTAGACCTATGATTCTATGATTTGATCCCAGGCAATGAACAATAAATTCAAAGTCTGAGAATGTAAGACCTACCATATTTTGCAGTGTCTAATGCACACTCACGTTTTTGGCCCAAACTTTCAGGGAAAAAAATCCTTCGTTTTCATTTTTTAATTCAATTTATTTATTTATTTATATTTAGAAACCATACCAATTATCGTATTCTGGGGTATTATTTTGCATATGACTATCGTTATTGCTTTCTAGAGTTATACTTCTAATGCATAAGCATAAATAAAAGAATTAAATACATTTATAGATATAGAATTAGTACTATCCATGTATAATGCACATCCTTACTTTTCCCTTAAAAATTTGGGCAAAAAAGTACTCATTATACATGGCAAAAATATGGTACTTGGTGTTACCTACATGAATCAGGAAGGATGTTGAAATTCCAAGTGGCTTCAGCTGCTCTGCTAACCCCTCTGGAAGAGGAAGACAAATGCATCTGTGCGAGAAGCTCCTTTGATTCCCTTCTGACCATCCAAACACACACCACCTTTCAAGGCTCTGCTGAGGGACCACTTCTCTACAGCTGCTTCCTGGAAAGATTTTTCTGAACCCCCGTAATTTTTTCTATACTCATCACTTATACCCCAATTAGCTTAGGAACTTCTCATAACGGAGCTATTGCTCTTTTTTTTTTTTCCATTTTCTAGATTAAAAACTGAGCTTGGAGAAGGTTTACCTAAGATCATATTTCTAGGAAGTAACTGAGCTTGGGTTTGGAGCCAGGAGACTGTCGTACAGTCTCCTCTCAATTAGAGGCGGTCGGATACACTACTCGCTCTCACAGAACTTGCTATCTGGTAAGCGACGACTTTCGTTTAGCTCTTCTTTGTGTAAATGCACTGTCAGCACACTTGGAATTTGGGAGAAATTGCAGAAGGGCTTAGGTTTTAGGACGAGTGCTTTGTCACGACCTTCTCTCTCATCCTAGAAGCCTGTTTCCCTAGTTCGTTATTTTGCCATTCCTGCTTTCTTTAGACTCCTTGATTCACGTTACTATAGAAAATCAACAGAAAAGAAACTCCCTCATGGTTAAAGTGGGGAAGCGTGTCATATTATTCTTGACTAGAGCCTAGGGCAGTATTCTGTTTTCTTTAAATCAAATCAAGTCACATTTCCAGAGCCTGCCATTATAGAGTGGAGAAAAAATCCAGTCCTGGTCATCACCAGGGTCTTTTTCTCTTGCAGGATAGCATACTACTTGGAGGCTTTCTGGTCCGGAAAATGGGAGGAGGTTGAAAGGAGAGAGGGTTGGAGGACTTCTGACTTTCACATAAAACAAATGGAAACCCTGCAGGAAAATGCCCCCAGGATGCAACCTGCCCTGTGAGGAGATATGGCAGAAGTGCATGCATCTCCGGGTCTTGTCTCAGGACCAAAATGGGAGAAATGTCTCTCCTAAGGATCTATTACCACCAGCCCACACTCTACCAGACTGAGGCCTGAAAAGCCACAAGGTGAAAATGTAGTTTAAAGTCTCAGATAACAGCACTCTCAGATGTCTGGCAGAAACAATGGAAATACTATTCAGAAGACTAGACTTTAAGGAATTCCAAAGAACTGCCATGGATAATCATCCTAAGAAAAATGAGCCAAGAATCAAAAGTAGCTGCAATATAACTGATTAAGTCACCATAACTGAAAGTCAGTTGAAACAATAAATTGTAGAGTCTGCCCTGTAAAGAATACAGATTTGGGAGTTATCTGATATAGAATATAAAATAATATTGTTTAATGTGTTTAAAAATAAAAGACTATCAAGATTTTGAGGAATACAAAAGATGAAAACTATAAAAGATGTTTACGAGACATGGGCGCTAGATCGCGAAGGCTCAAGTGCCTATTGGAGTTCCAGAATCACTAACAGAGAGAACTGGGGAGCGTCAGTATCAATACAATAATGATGGACAGGTTTCTAGAATTCAGGACAGATAAAATCACCAGATTCAGAAAGTTCAATGAACTTTGTAGTGAAATGATAAAATACCAAAGACAAAGTCAAAACCTTAAAATGACCCCAAAATAAAAAAAAAAACAACACAAATTAACTACAAAGGCACAATTAGAACTTCATTCTTCTTAAAAGCAACAATAAAAATCCAAAGACAGAAAAATATTTTTTTTCAAAATGCTGAAGGAAGATCATTGTTGCTCTAGAATTCTATAGCCTGCAAAGCCGTCTTTCAAGAATAAGGGTTATGTACAAACATTTTCAGATAAACAAAAAAATGTGCACTGCCAACAGATGCTCTCTCTGTTAAAAGAACTTCTGAAGAATTTTCTTCCAAGAGAATAAAAATGATCTCAGAAGGGAGGTCCACCATGTCAGGAGTAATTGTTAGCAAAGAAAATATAAACATATGAGAAAATCTATAGAAACCCTGATGTATAATAATGTATAATCTGTTGGGCTAAAAAATAAAGATACAATGAAAACCCTACACATTAGTCTTTTCGTCAAGAGGAGATGAATGGAGTTAATGACCTAAGCTCTCTCTAAATCATTCAAAGAAGGGTAAAAATATCGATTATCTTTACACAAAATTTTATTTTCAAACTTGCAAAAGAGTTATAAGGGCATTCTAAAAAACCTTTTCCCCCGAACCATTTGAGAGTAAGTAGCAGACCAGATGCCCCGTTACTCCTGAATATTTGTGTGCAATTTCTACAAACAAGAACATGTTTTTACAGAGCCACAATTAACCATAACGATCAGTGAATTAACATCAATACATTGCTACATCTAATTCTCAAACCTATTCAAATCAAATTAGACCAATTGTCCCAGTAATATCCTCTACAGCAAAAGAATTCTGTTTAGAATCAAGTATTGCATTTAGTTGTTATGTCTCTTTAGTCTAATCCAGTAATTCCGCCCCTCCCCTCTGACTTTCAGGACCTCAACACTTGAACATTACAGGCCAGTTATTTTGTAGAATGTCCCTCATTTGGATTTGTCTGATGTTTCCTTATGATTAGATTTCAGTTAATGTATCTTTGGCAGAAATAGCGTAGAAGCGACGTTGTGCTCCATTGCATCCTGTCTTGCGGCTGTCCGTGTCTGCAGATGCTCAATCCGATCACTTGATTGAAGTGATGTCTGCTAAGCTTTTCCATTCACTCTGAAAAGACTACTCTTCTTTCTCTTGGTAGTTAGTAAGTACTTGATGGGAGGTGTAATGAAACTACATAAATAGTCCCATTGCTCATTGAATTTTCAATTATCTATTAATGTCATATGGACTCATGCCTTTTTATTTTATTAGTGGGTTACAGTCCATTATTTGTACTATTTTGATGCTCACATTGTCTTCAATTTTATCTTTAAGAGCCTCTTCAGGCTGGCTTCTGTGTTGTTTTGAAATTTCCCCCATATTCTCAGAGCACTTACCTACATTGTGGCATGGAAAGATATTCCAGGCTCACCCAGTTCTTTCTTCGCCGCCCCCACAGGAAGACCGTCCTTACCCTGCTTTGGCTCTGACACCTCCTGCAGGGCCACCATCTTGACCAGGAACCCTCCTTAACACATTTCGTACCACATAGAAATCTCTAAGACCACCAGGGACCGCACATTTTGGGGCAAACTGCACGTTATTTAAATCATCATAATAACTACAGATCATAATGCACTTTAGGTTTTGTTTTTCAATAATTATAACATTTTATAATTAGAAAACTCATGAGCGATCCTTAACAGATGGCGCGGGAAACACGAGAAAACTCATGAGTGGTACGAAAGGTGTTAACCGCTCAGACCGCCTCCCCACGTGAACAGCCTCTTCCCCCCTCTCAAACAGCAGTACCCTGAACCAGAAGCCAGGCTTTGTTCCCCACTCCACGCCCACCTCCTGCGCACTTACCTCCTCGCCCTGCTTAGGTCTTAGATCTCCTTCCGGAGGGTCTACCCAGCCCACCCACTCAAGCTCCAACACTGCTTGCCAAATTCCCTGTCCATGAGGTTGCCCTACTCCCCTTCTGGTCAGGCTCACACACCGTGTTCCAGGCCGGCCTCCTACATGGACAGCACACGGGCTGTCCCATCGCATGGGGCTGTCCCTGCTCCCCAAGTGGAGGAACCTTTCCCGCCTCCACCCTGATGGGGACACTTCTCGTTAAGGTCACCTGATGGATTTAGGACCAAATTACTTGGAAAGTGAAGGGAGGGAAAAGTAAGGAAAGGCAAGAAAAGGGAGTAAACAGGAAGGGAAGGGGAGGGAAAAAATGGAAAAGAAATAGAAAAAGAAATAACTTTAAAGCATGTTAAGCTAAAAATGTACGTTAAAAATTTGAGGGTAATCCCTAGAAGGAGAGAGGTAGCAAACACTGGCATCCAAACTAGCAGAAAGGGGGAAAAAATGGAATAAGGAAAAAGGAAGAAGAAACTAATCAATATCAGAGAAAACAAGAACAGAACAAAACAAATAAACAAAGGCAGGAGCAAATTGAAAGTACTAAGCAAGTTGGTAGAATTTAATCTGAATATATTAATGACCAAAATCATGAAAAAGAGCTAAACTATGCAGCTAAGCGATGAAGATGATCAGAGTGGACACAACAGAATCCGTCTCTACGCTGCTCACAGGAGCCAGTCCTAGGATGTTAGGACACCAGAAGTTTGCACAGGGCCTGGGCTATTTCCCCTCAGACTCCTGTCCTCCTTCTCCTGCTCCAGGGAAGCAAGAGGTGCCAGCGTCCCAGTGGTAAAGGAGGGTTCTACTCGGGGTGGGGACCATGTATAAGGGGTGGGGGCCAGAGCACGGTGAGGAAGATCAACCTGGAGGGCTTCATGGAAAGAGCAAGCTGAGCCCCGAGCATCTTGCGTCATGAAGTGAGGCACCGCTCAGAAAACGCCGGGGACCTGTCCGAGGCACACGGAAGCCAGTGTGAAGGGGCAGGCACTGCTCACGTCCAAGGGGTGCTGAACCCTTGCAGCTGCGCTCCCCAGGCAGCTGGTGTCTGTCTCTGCTGGGCCAACGGGAGGCTGGGTTTGGACTGACAGTGAAAGGCAGTGGCCAGGGGCGTCTGCCCTTACTCCCTCCTTCAAGTCTCCAGCACAGGGGGTATCTCCTCCATTGCTACATCCCCTTCTTGGTCACTGTGCTGCCACTTCTGCTGAATGGCCATGACCCTCAGGCTCTGATATCCTCGTGTCTCCCCTTGACTCCCCATCTCATGCAAGGCAGCAGCTTCTTGCTCTTGCTCATCTCCAAGCTGTCTCACCATCCCTGTTGAGTTTCTCGGATCTTCTGTCTGTGTGTAACCCAATCCCGAATTAAATTCCTTCTGCTGAGATACTTAAGAGGGTTTCTGTTTTCTTAATTGGACCCTGACTGATAACTGCAGGCAAATACTGGCAAAACAGATAGATGGCGTAACTATATTAACACCAGACAGAATAGACTTTAAGGCAAAAGGCAACAGTGTGGTACAGAATATAACATATTAATAATTTTAAAGTGTATGCACCTAATAACCTATCAAAATAAATGCAACAAGTGTCAACAAAATGACAAAGAAAAATGGACACATCGCCATCAGACTAGGAGATATTTAGCACTTTTCTCTCTGTAATTGACAGCTTATGCTGTCCAGGCATAAAATATAGAGGATTTGTGCAGTATAATTCAGAAACTCGATCTAGCAGACATTATGAAACACCGTTCCAATGACAGAAGGACACACGTTTTCCCCCAAGCACAGGTGGAGCCCAGATTACAGTTTGGGCCATAAAGGAGGGCTTCCCAGATTCCGAGTATCATGCAGACCACATTCCTAACCTTAACACAGTATGTTAGCGACCAACAACAAAAAATGGTTAAATAACCCCCTCCACAGGGTGGGGAGGGGACATGGGTAAACGAAGAAACCACAGTGGAATTTTTAAAATACTTATAACTGAAAAGTAATGAAAAAGTAAAATAGTACTTAGAGGGAATTTTAATGCCTTGTAAATGTAAACACAAGAGAAGAAGGAAGGCTGAACATTAAGAACTTTAAATTTAGAACAGCAAAATAAACCCCAAGAAAGTAAAGAAAATGTTAAAAAAAAAATGGGAGCAGATAATAAAAATGAAGGAAAAGATCAATACATTTCACAACCTTAAAATTAAAAAATTCTGTGCACCCAAAAATACCGCAGAGTGAAAGACAGACACCACATGCTGGAAATGGCAACTGTAGCTTATAGAGCGGCGAAAGACCCACATTCAGAATGTAAATGATTATTGCCAATCAGTAAGACAAACAACCCAACCAAAATGGTCAAAAGAAAGAAAGAAACATTTTACAGATGAGGACACTTGCACTGGCCCATGAACATGTAAGAAGATGCTCCACTTCATTAACAACCAGCTAACTGCAAATTAAATCCACGATAAATTTCCACTTGACATCCGGAAGAACGGCAAGCTTTTAACATACAGCAATCCCAAGTGTTGGCGAGGATGTGGAGCGAAGGGGACTCGGTCGCCGCTGAAGGGAGTGTGCACTGACACAACTATTTTGGTGGATAATTTGCCACTACTTAATAAATGTGGGCATGCATGTGCCATACAACCGATCAATTCATTTTCCAGGCATTTCTAAGATTAATTGATGTACTTATCTGCCAATAGACATGTACAGGACATGTCTGCTGAAACACTTCTTTTTAAATAGACTTTACTTTTTAGAACAATTTGAGCTTCACAACAAAATTAAGCAGAGCCCTGGCTGGTGAAGCTCAGTGGATTGAGTGCAGGCTGGGAACCAGAGGGTCCCGGTTCGGTTCCCAGTCAGGGTACATGCCTGGGTTGCAGGCCAGGTCCCAATGAGGGCCATGTGAGAGGCAAACATACATTGCTGTTTCTCTCCCTCTCTGTCTCCCTCCCTTCCCCTCTCTCTAAAAATAAATAAATAAAAATCTTAAAAAAAAAAAAATTGAGCAGAAAGTCCAGAGTTCCGATATGCTCCCTGCACCTACACAAACACAAACACAACCCCGCCATCAGCATCTCTTACCCCAGAAGTACATTTGTTTCAATCTATGAACCTAAGTGAGCACACTACTATCACCTAAATTTATAGTTTGCCGTAAGGTTCACTCTTGGTGTTGTATATTCTGTGGGTTTTGAGAAATGTATAATGACATGTATCCACCACTGTAGTATTGTAACTGGGTGCAGCCAGCCCCCCACAAAGAGGTATTTGTAATGGGGTCCAGAATTCAGGGTGTCCAGGAAATATTAAAAATATAGGATGTCCTCACCCCCACAAGTCTGAACCAGGGGATGGGACACATGGAGCAGGGCCATTGAGAGTTGTTTCGCATAGCAAAAGCTCTGCAAATAACTTCAGGAATGTTCATTTAACACATTTATAACTTTTGACTGGTTTCATGGATATGTTAAATAGCTGTGGCCATGCTTTGAGCCAAGGGGATGGGAGTGACTCCAACCCATGATGCAACTGAGAGGCAACTCCCCCTGGTTACAGCACCGGTGTAAGAGCTTGGAGGTGATGGCTCCTCACCACATGGCCACGCCTGCCCAGGCTAACTATGGCAGCCCAGAAAAGCTGGAGAAATACAGGAATGCTGGCAGGTGTAGCCGATTGTGGGAGGAGTTGGAAATGTGGATGCAGAGGAAGATTGGCGCTGGGATTTTAAACCCAGGTGCAGCAGCCAAGAAGGGAGAACCACGCAGCTTTGGGGTTCCCTTTGCTACGCAGCTTAGGAAGCCAGAAAGCAAGATGTAGCAGCGATGCAGACCTCTCTCTTAGCAGTTAGGAAGAATGCAGGAGAAGGAAAGGGGTGAAAGGACTCTTGCTGGTGGGCCAGGAGAAGGTGCCACTCGGATTTGGATTAAGAACTGGAGAAGATCCTGGTGACACAGCTGATGGTGCTGGGAACTGAGGGAGACCTGCCAGCCGAGCACGGATTACTGGGAAGAACCGGGGGCTACCTGAGCCACGGACTTCTATTTCTTTTCCTGAGATACGGTACCCTGGACTGGGCAAGGGGGGAAGGAAGGACTGTGTGTGTTTGTAGGTGTTTTAAGGGATTTGGGGATTTTAGTGCAGACATTAAGTCATTACTCTTAAGTCTGCATAACTTTTGAATAAATAATTCCTTTGCTTTTCACCGATCTCTGACACTGAGAGCAATAATTCCCTGGTGGTGGGCATGGGGAACTTAGTGTAGGGGGACCCCGCGAGAAGGGGGTGGTGCATTCCATAATAGTATATTGTGCCCCACCTCCACGGGTCAGTTCGGTAACAGTATCACAAAGAATAGTTTAACTGTCTTAAACATTCTGTGTACTCGGCTTATTTACCCATTCCTCCCCTGGCAATCACTGAGTTTTTATTTTTCTTCTGTCTCCATAGTTTTCCCTTTTTCAAGAGGTCATATAGTTGGACTCATACAGAGTATAGCTTTCTTTAGATTGATGTCTTTCACTTAGTAATGTGCATTTAAGCTTCTCCATGTTTTTCCATGGGTTAATAGCTCATTTTTATTAGTGTTAAATAATATTCCATTACTTAGATGTACCACAGTTTAACTATTCAGTCACCTACTGAAGGGTATCTTGGTTGCCTCCAGGTTTTGGCAATTATGAATAAAGTCGCTATAAACATCCGTGGGTAGGTTTGTGTGGACATAGCTTTACACTCCTTTGGGCAGATACCAAAGAGTGTGATTGCTGGGTTGTGTGATTAGTTTTCTAACAAACTGTCCTTCAAAGTGGCCGCACTCGTTTGTATTTCTACCAGCAGTGAATGAGAGTTCCTGTGTGCCACACCCTGCCCAGCACTTGGTGGTGTCAGCGTCCTGAAGTTCGGCCATTCTAGTCGGTGTGTGGTGACACCTCGCTGTTGCCTTCACCTGCGTTTCCCTGATGGTGTGTGATGTGGACCACCTTTTCACACGCTTATTTGCCATCTGTGTCTATTCTCTGGAAAGGTGTCTGTTAAGGTTTTTTCCCTCCCCCCCTTTTTTTTAAAATCAACTTGTTGCATTTTTGTTTTTGAGGTTTAAGGGTTCTTTGCATATTTTAGAAAGCAGTCCTTTATTAGAAAATATTTTGCAAATTTTTCTCCCAGTCTGTGCCTTGTCTTCTCGTTCTTTTGACATTGTCTTTCACAGAACACAAGGTTAAAATTTCAATGAAGACCAACATATCAAGGATTTCTTTCATGAATTGCACCTTTGGTGTTGCATCTAAAAAGTCAGTGCCATACCCAAGGTCATCTAGATATTCTCCTATGTTATCTTCTAGAGGTTTTATTATTTTATGTTTCATATTTAGATCTGTGATCCATTTTAAGTTAACTTTTGTAAAAGGCATAAGTTCTATTCTAGATTTTATTTTTGTACATGAGTGTCCCGATGTCTAATATCATTTGTTGAAAGGACTATCTTCTATTGTATTGTCTTTGCGCCTTTGTCAAAGACCACTTGACTATATTTATATGGTTCTGTTTTGGGCTCTCTATTCTGCTGAGTTGATCTACTTGTCTATTCTTCTGCCAGGAGCACACTGTCTTGATTATTATAGCTTTATAGTATGTCTTGAAGATTTGAAGATGAATAGTATCAGTATTCTGACTTTATTCTTCGACTTCAATATTGAGTTGGCTATTCTGGGTCTTTTGCCCCTCCGTAAAAACTTCAGAATCATTGTTTTGATACTCACAAAACAACTTGCTGGAATTTTGGTTGGGATTTTGTTGAATCTGTACATCAAATTAGGCAGAATTGATATTTTGACAATATTAAGTCTTCCTATCTGTGAGCATGAAATCTCTCTTCATGATAAATAAATAACTTGATTTAGCTCTTCTTTGAATTCTTTTTATCAGAGTCATAGTTTTCTTCATATAGATTTTGTACATATTTAGTTAGACATATACCTAGATATTTCATTTTTTTGTTTTTAATGTAAATGATAATTTTAAAAAATGTCAGATTACTCTAGTTTATTGCAGTTTATAGGAAAATAATAGACTTTTGCATGTTAACCTGTATTCTGCAACCTTACTATAATTCCTTACTAATTTCAGAAGTTTTTTGACAACTCTTTAGAATCTTCTACATAGACGATTATGTCATCTATAAACAAAGATAGTTTTATTTCTACCTTCCAGGTCTGTGTATTTTTTTCCTTTCGTTGGCTTATGCATGTGCAAGTAAGCAGAGGTATAAGTGAATCATAAAAGAAGTTTTAAGTTATTGGCAATATTCTTTTTCTTAAGCTATTTGGTTAGTACATAGATGATTTTTAAATTATTATTACTATTTAAAATGTGTGTATATGCTACATGCATTTTTTTGCATGTATTCTATGTCACCAGATAATTGAAACCCAACAGCAACTGCAGAGGTAGATGTGAGTAGCTGGTATGCATTCAGAGAGGATTTGTGAAGAGGAGGATGGGAGGGGCCCGATTTGGAAGGAGGCACAGGGCTTCACAAGACAGAACAGAGAAGGGCAATTTCTGTAGGTGGTTCATACGCAGAAAAGAGCTTGTGCTTTGGAGGAACTGCAAGAAGTTCCATATGCTTTGGAGCCAGTGTCAGGGAAATGGGAGCTGTTGATTCTTGATAATCACAGAAGGGTGAATTAAATGACAAAAACAGGAACATCATTTCTGTAAAGTTCCTCTTGGTAAGTTTTCTCACATGCCTAAAGCAGAATAAAGTGGTCTGAACCTTTCCTTTGACTAGACCTGCCAGCCCCACCTTCAAGTTTAGGGTTCTAGTCCTGGGTTAACCGGCGGGCCATTCCGCATGCCATCTGCACCCACTCAGCCTCCTTCCCATTCGGCCTTGCAAAATTCTTCTTTCTCAAAGTCGAAGATTTTTTAATCCCTCTGGGCAAGGCTTCACTAATTAAAGCCCAAACAACCTTAAAAGCAAATGAGCATTTGGGGCCACTGGGCTGCATTCCATGGCTCTGGATCCATTGTTTTTGTTTGTTAATACTCAAAAAGACTTCTTTGTTTAATCCTAAACTTCCTTAAGTGCCCTTTTTCTCACTTTGAGTCTCTTCCCTCCCTTCTGCCTCTAGTGGAGCTTACCACCATCAGTCAAAAAAATTCCCCCTAAATGAAGAAGCTCCTCTCTTGAGGCCACATGATTTGATTCTACATAAATACTACAGGAGCCAATTCCTCGGCTCTCTCACTACGCGGACAGTTGCTTCACACTTAGAATTTCCAGGACAGAAAGTACAGGTGCAAAGTGCATGCTAAGTGGAAAGAGCAGTGCACTCATAACAGAAAATGAGCCTCGGAAAGGAACCCTTGATGCACTCCATGGGGATATTTCAAGGAAGTCAGCGTTCATGGGTGAGACTTTTAGTCCCTCCATTTCCACTGTCAGATCCGAGAAACACAAGCAGAAGCACACAGGAAAGAAGGAGGCTGTTTCTACACTGGGAAATTTGATAATGGGTCATCAGTAAAATACAAGCTTTCGACACTGGCTTGGTGGGTTACTAGCAAAAACAGAAAAAGAGACAGTGGAAGACAACCTGTCCTGGGATGGCCTGACCTCTTCAAGGGTTAAATGCATTGCATTTTCATCATGCCTGTCTCATTTTCCTCTGTGACAAGCCCTAACATTTTTACCTTTGATAGATAGCATTTTCATTCAAAGATTTTTCCATTGTTGTAAGTTAAATTGTTTCTTAAAAGTAATTGCCCTGTGCTTAGCAAATCAATAAGGAAAAAGTGTCCATCATGTGGATCTTTTTCTCCTTCAGAAGCAAGTAGCATGTGTTATACAAATTAACAAAGTTCAAAACAATGTAATAGTTCTGTCTCTTTCCCTCATGATCAGATAAAAATCAAAGCCTCCCTAATGAATTCTCTTTTTTAGATCTAGGTATTAGTTGTGTCTTTGAAAACAATTGATAGGCTTCTGCGTAACAAGATGATCTCCTCCCTTCCCCACTCAGGAAAACCTCTCAACTAAGTTGACTCTGTTGCCTAGGAGGCCCTGCAGTGTTATTGCCGCAAACCAGGGGAGCAGCTAACACTACCTGGATAGCTACCTGGATATATGAATCACCTGCCAGCACAGGGCCAGTGGTCAAGGATAAGGTTAACATCTGAATTGACTTAGAATGACAGACTGTAGTTGCTGGCTTACCTTTTGAATCTTAAAAATAAACAGAGTGTCACACAAAGATCAGCCTAAGCTGAGTCACCTAGTATTAAAGTTTCAATTAAAATGGTTCAAGACCTCACCTCCCGGGTCAGTAGAAAACCTGTAACAAATGATCCCCAACCTGATCCTCCAAATGTCTCTGGGAGTTCCCGGGGGCGGGAGGCGGGGGGGGGGGGGGGGGGGGG
>PVJI01029636.1:0-15073 GCA_004026765.1 Micronycteris hirsuta
GGAGCCCAGAGATGACGGACAACCTCAGCCTAAAGCATCAATACACAATGACTGCGTGGCTCAGACACGAGGAACTGGACGGTTGCAGCTGACATCTTTCTGATGAGGTTCGCCATCTCTGTGACTATGCTGAGAAAGGTTTTCAGGGCCAGCCTCTCGGGAATAAAGATTTTAGCATTAGCCTGTTTCCACCATATGGCAAAATAAGTTGGAAAAATACAAAAGCAGCAGTTTATGAACTAGTGGTTCTTTCTGTACAATATGTTCGATCAGGTTTAGAAGCAAATTAACTATCATGGCCAAGCAAATGATGGGGAGCAAGGGACATCCTTGTGTAGGGGTTAAAGTCTGGTGTCTTTCCAGGACCGGACCGCTGGGAAGGGTCCATCTCCCCCACTTCCTTTCCTGCCCCCACACAATCAAAGCTCCTCCATCACCTTGCTGACACTGGGATTTCTTTGAGTGGAGGGGGAAAGGGAAGAAAGAGGGCTGAGGGGCCCTCTGCAAGACAGCACACCCCACACAAAGAAGACACCACGCAGAACCATCTCGGTGCAGTGACAGTCAACGACAGCGGAGAAGCCCCAGGTGTGCGTCAACTGCGATAGCAGTTACGTACTCACACTCAACCTGATCCTAGATTTGTCAGGGACGAGAGCAAAGGAGGGAGAGAAGGGGCAGGAAGAAAATTCTAGAACCCTATAAGAACTGTGAAATTAGTTTATTATGAAAAACTTGGGAAGCACCAGCAGTATTGTTTTGAAAATGACCTAATGGTGAAATTCCAAGGGTTGAGGGGCCTTCCCCTCTTTTGGCCACACATGCTGCGCTGCCAGAACCCCAGAAGGCTCCGGCGCATGGGCCAATGTGCCCCTTGCAGCTTGGTGCCCTGCACGCTGGATGTACCAGCGCACACCCATGCACACCTTCCTGCGGACTCGAGAAAACCCTCTGCATCAGCGCAGTCACAGGAAGAGATATTGGTGGTTACAGAGTGGCTAAGATGGATTTTTCAAGAGGGTAAATCAGCCAGGGGAGATTTGTATTAATGTGTCAAGCAACAATTAGGGTGACCTCATCTGTTCTCACAGGCTGACGATCCAAGAACCAAGGTCATTTAGATATGAAGTCCTTTACTAATGACAGATTCAGGAGGGATATGAGGTAACGATTGCTTGGTAAAAGTTATAATACTGTAGGAAGGAAGGGATACATGGAAACATTCCACAAAGACAGAATCTGATAGACACCGCCGTTGTGTAGGGGCACCATCGGAAGAGCCAGCTCACCACTAACTTTGGCATGAAGTAACCCCACAGGCTCGACCCCTCAAATGTGTCTATTCCAAAAGGAAGATTACTGGGAAAACATTTCTGGTATGGTCTGCAGCCAGGCCAGAAGTGTGTTTTTCTTTTATATAAATAGTTTTCTTTTGGTCATTTTGAAAGTCATGTCCTAGTTCGAATAGGTGACATTTTCATAAGCTTTCCAAAGTTTATTTTGTTTTCTTTATGGCGGAGTCAATACTATGTTTCAGAGCTTTATTGTCTTAACCATTGTACCTGTTGTGCTTGCAGTCTAGTTCTCTCCCAGACTGCAGGGGACTTACTGCACACAAAGATACGAGTCACTGAAACCAAACAGCAAGCATTAGCTGACGGCCCCTGGCGGGCACACGTTTCCCAGGACCCAGCCGTGTGAGTAGTCAATACGCATCTGTTCCACAGTTGCTGATGATTGATTTGGGGAGAACAGACCTATGCATGAGACAATTGGCAAACAGGACAAAATGGTTTATAATTAGGTGGTATATTGTGTGACAGTCTATTAGCGTGATAGATCAGAAAAGGGAGAAATCAATGTGATTTGAGTCACTAAGGAAATTTTCAAGAAGGCTAGTTTTGTGCTGGCACTTGAAGGCTGGGAAGGGATGATGGAGGAGGAGGTAAGAAAGAAGGTGAAATTAAAAAAAAAAACTCGGCCACCTAATAGCTGGAACTTTTCTTGTGTTTGAAGAGTTTCCTACCATGTAAGGCAGAGGTGGCTTACCAATATAAAGGCTAAAAATGCCACATCATCTTTTCTCTCGGCCCTTTCAGTTTAAGCATAGACATGAGCTAGGTTTGCCAGATTAGATGGTTGTACCCCGAACTGTTCATCAGAAGCCAGATCCTGAAGGAAGGAGGGACCACTTGCCACATAGCCGACTATAGAGAATATTTATAGGAGAAGTTTGAGGTACAATTGTGGGCATTTTTCCCAGTTTCATGGCCCGAAAGCTTGGTTTTCTGGCTCTTGTGAGCAACAATGCATTCTTTTCATACATATAATTTTCTACCTGAACTACAGGTAGTTTCTGTTGTTTTCTGCTAACAATCCTGGACGAAGCAGGCATGAAGCACACACAGAGACACCAGAGGTAAGGCGCAGAGAAGAACTGGCCCACGGCAGGAGTTTCAGTGGGCAGTGACTTGGCTTGGGGACTAATGGAAAAGGAAGCAGCAGCTTTCTCGAATCTACCCGGCTGATCGAACTGACCTCTGGTTACCGGACACTTAACTAAAAGAGAGGGTGCCAGTTTGTGATGCCAATCTCTCAACGTCCCTCTTCTCCCGAGTTGGTACCAGCACACCGCAGTCTCGCGACCTGGTCGTGCCCCCAGTTGTACTGGCTAGCAGCGGGTGTCATACCAAGACTGCGTCCACGTCCCTTTCTTCCCCGAGGCCCATACCGTAACTCTCCGGGCTAAAGCTGACTGAGGGGATGAGTCTGAAAACACACTGTGGTACAATCTCGTTGGCTCCACGCCCTCCGCCGTACGCCCCGTGACTGCTCTGCCGATCTGTACATTTTAATCCCTTTTTTGCCCAGTTCCCCAAAGCCCCTCCCACCTGCAGCCATCAATTTGTTCTGTGCATCCACGAGTCTGTTTTATTTCGTTTTAAGATTTCACATGTAATTGAAATCATATGGTGTTTTTCTTTCTCTGTCTGACTTATATCACTTAACATAATACCCTGTAAGTCTATCCATGTTGTCTCTTGCAAGCGGTAAGATTTAATTTTTTTATTGCTGAATAATAATCCCAGGTGGATACTAGACTTACCGGGGGGATCAATCGTAAGTTCTGTAAATGTCTAACCACTGTGCTGTATACATGAAACTAGTATTGAATGTCAACTGTAATTGAAAAGTTAGAAAATAATGAATAAATACTATATTGACAACCTGCAAAATAATCCGCTGAGTTAAGATGCAGATTCCCTGGCCAGTCCTCTGAAGATTGATTCACTAGATGGTGGGGACAGCCCTGGAATCTGCATTTCAATAAACCTCCTGGGCTATTCTTGAACACATTAAAGTTAAGCAACCAGTGACCTAGGGACTCAATCTGAGTTTCAGCACATCATCCAAAAGAACTATTTTATCTCCTGACAGGGGCTACATGTTATGTAAAGTTTCTCTTCGCATCTTGTCCAGCAGAAACAAGCTCTGCTTCTCTCTGCTTTGTTTCCCCATTGATCACTGCACCAGAATGGGGGCTTTTTTATTCTTGCAATCTCCTCACAGCAGCAGGATGTAATTATTTGTTCACCCCTTCATTTTAATTAGGGCTGCCGAAATTAGTGTTAACATAGGGACGCATTATCTCATAGTAAAGCCTGGTGGACCAATACAAAATATTTCTAAAACCTATCAAAGCACCCAGTTTAAACCAGAATGTATTCATGAATCTTACATTTATCTTTGCTAAATGAGGTAAGCTTCCCATTCCCAAGGGTCAAAAGATGTAAGGGGAAAATAAGTCTGGGTAGATAGAAAGGAATCAGATGTCTGGGGAAATGCAAACTTAAAATCATGGGCAGAGGGAGGTTTTGGGGGCATGACCAGGAGAGTGAAAATTAGGCTGGCACTGTCCCCTCACACTTTTCTTAATCAAGGCAGTATATGGGGTCTCAAGAGGGCCATGTTCACTTTCTGCAGGAGGGTTTTCTATTTGTTTCCACAAATTACCCCAGACCAATAACTGAAAGCAACAGAAACATATTCCTTCACCGTCTTGGAGGCAGAAGTCTGGAAATGGGGGCAGGCATGGCCACAGCCTCTCTGGAGGGTCTTGGCCTCTTCCAGCTTCTGGAGGCTATTGGCCCCGTGGGTTTGCAGCGGCATCACCCCAAGCTCTGTGGCCCCGGTCACAGTGCCTCCTGCACAGTTGTAGGTCAAGGCTGCCTCTGCCTCACCCTCACAAGGACCCATCTGGATAACCCAGGCTAAGGCCCACCCCTCAAAATTCTAATCACATCTTTTGGCACATAAGACAGTATTCATTCTTACCGCAGAAAGTCAATACACACAGACAGGTTTCAGGAATTAGGTGTTTACATATTTTAGAGAGGCATCATTGAGTTCACTGCAGAGGTCTTAACTTTAGGTTTAGGGGGAGGCTATATTCTTTTAAGTGTAAAACTATCTGTATATGTGATAATTCGTAGTTTCCATTCGATTGCCAAAATGTCTTGATTCAAAAAAATTTTTTTTAATTACTGCTTTAGTAAAGGAGAGAATTGGAAGACACTTGGAGAATATGTAGCCCATCTTCCTCAATTGCCAATATGAGATTTACTGAAAATTTTGCTTGACTCTCTCCCCCCTTACTTCTCTCTCCCTGGGAGCCTCTAGGCTGCTGAGACAGCCCATAGGGAGTCCCCCATTAGCTTCCCAACCACTGAACACAGGGAAAGTGCCTGTCACTGTGCCACGTCAGTCAAGTCACTGCTTCTCTCTGAACCTCAGATACCACCGTCCAGAGCTGAAACACTTTTCATAGTTATTCCCAGGAATTGTATTATTTGAAAAGGAATTACAAACTCGAAGATAGTCTCCTTTGCTTTCTTGTTTGCTACACGGGCTGTTCTAATTAGCACCCAGAGTGGAAACTCCTGTTGCAGGTGGTCTGCCGCCCCAATCACACAGGTTTCCCAAGAACACCCCACGCCACACCTGGACACCAAGCCACGTGCACCTCAGGCGCAATCAGCACTCTTCCTTCGATGATCAGGAGCTTGGAAGAGCAACATGCTCAGTGGTCATGGACTCTCTCCCTGCTTGCTGATTCACCCTAGCAGTCCACACATTTCCACTTGGTGTTCTCCCCAGGCTGGCTGCTGAGAAGCCGATTCCCAGCAATGCACTCATCAGAGCAGAGTGTCCATGGAGCACGACTCTCCGACAAAGGGGCTGAAGCGTTCAGATTTGCTTTTCACCAGTTCCCCTGCACACCTCCACACTCGAACACAATCCCTCCCCAGAGGACCCCTGACAAAGACGTAAAATTGGAAGAACATATCAATGAATCTCATCAGTGACACTCCAGAAAGTCAGCATAGATCAAATCTATTTCCTGTCAGTCTGCAGCCTTAATTAAGCATCATGATCACTCACTATCCACCTTTCTTTGCAGGCTGTGTAAGCAGAGAGAGCACAGAACACTTACAAATGCAGGGGTTACGGGGCTCCGAGAAATGTACCCTTGAGACTCTACAAAGTATGTTTTAAGCAACGGCAAGCATAAATTCAGCCTGTAGAGTTATTCGGCTGAAAGGCACTGCATAAATGCAGCTCATTATCATTATCATCAAGCGACTGTTCAGACGAGCCAAGCTCTGCCCCTGCATCCCACCCTACCCCTCCTCCTAGAGTGAAGAAAAGGACCAAACGCATCCCTGTACATTGACAGCAGAAAACGCAGCTCAGGACGAAATTCTGCCACTTGATTTTTTTCAGGCCTAGAATCATTAATAGGCAAACTGCCTTGTTCTATTTAAGAATGCTTTGAACTTCTTAGGCAGGTCGGGTACTGACGTCAGTCCTTGGGCCCCTTAGCAAACGAAACACCCTTCCCATCTAGTAAGCAGAAGGTACTCACCCTGGCGTTGGCACTTGGCACTGAGGAGGAAGAGAGACGAGTGGGCATGAGGGCCCCTGGTGAAGACTGGGCTGGACCGGCACAGGCAAGATTGGCACAAGCTGCAGCTGGCTTCAGTTAAATGCTGATGGGCAGCACCTGGCAAAAAAAAAAACAAACCCCGAGGGCCACGCCATGTAATTGAGGAGATTCCTAACGCCTCTGTTAAGCGCACATGGCTACATGTTGGCTCTCACTTGCTGTGAACGGCGGCTCTTAGAAAAGTGTGGGGGTGGGCAGTGGGTCTCAAACCAGTGCTCCCCAGAGCCGCCCGGAGCAGTCGTAAGACACAGATTTCTGGGCCCAGAGTTTCTGAGCCAGTTAGTCCAGGTCTGGGTCTAAGAATCTGCTTTCTTGGCAAGGCCATAGGTGATGCTGATCCTGCTGGTCCAGGGAAGACATTGGTGGAGGGCAAAAGGCCCGAGTAGAAAAGGGAGCAAATGGGATGGGAGTTGTACCACTTGTGCACTTAGTCACCTTAAGTGCATCGCCTCCCCTTCCCGGGCCTTTGCTGAGACTCTGAACTAGATCAGTGCTTCTCAAAGTGTGTTCCTTGTCATCTGCAACCAAGCCACCCAGGCTGCTGGTAAATGCAGATTCCTGGGCTCAAGCCCAGGAATCAGAATCCTAGGGCTTCTACCCGTTAAAGTTTGAGCACTGCTAAACTGCATACCTTTTAATGTTCCTATTACCTCAAAGATGCCACCAACTCTGATGGTAAAAGAAAAAAAAATGCCATGTCCTGCTCCTGAAGAGACAACCATCATCTCCAAGTGGTAAGTACACTTGGGGATTAAACCCCGGACAGATTATTTTCAAACAATAAACTGAATCCTGGATACGTATTAAAATCATCCATGTTGCTTATAAGACAAAACCACATGCACAGATCCCAAGTTTAAACCCACGTTTCTGGAATCGGAGTGGAGAAGAAAGAGGTAAGAAGTTTGGAGAGGAAAGCAGCTTGAGATCCAGGGAAGAACAGACATTGCGGTCCAAGTCCACAGGCCTCGCTGGCAGAATTCGTTCTTGTCTGGGGGAGGTCAGTCCTTATTCTCTGAAGGCCTTCACTGATTGGAAGTGGACATCCCACATTACGGAGGGCAATCTGCTTCATTCAATGCCCACCCATTCAAATGTGCATCTAAAACAATATCCTCAATGGAAACATCAGAGTAATGTTTGACCAAATAACTGGGCGCCATGGCCCAGCCAAGGTGACACATACAATTGACTCTCATTTATTTTTTAACCTTGATACTGCCAGTCCCACGCACCGATGCCGCCCAATCGAAAAGTTCACTGTCAGTCCCCAGGGACTGACCTCATGCTTAACATGTTAATCTACTGCATGTTATTTTATTTCTTATCGGTCTCATACCAATAAGATAAGCTAGCTCCACCAGGGCAGTGTTTGTCTGTTTTGTTTCCTGATGTATCCTCAGAGTCTGGAACAATGTCTGATGCACTGTCCTCTGAATAAATATTTATTGTCATCAGCACCCTTTTCCTCGCCTCCGTCCAATGTCACATGGTTACTTTTGGAAAACACAGAACTTGAGCCTCAATCCATTACTCCTCATATCCAATGCTCTTCCCATTTTTGTAATGGAAAATCCATCTTCAAAAATATCTTTAAGCCCCAGGACTCTCCCAAATAAAGTGGGTGTCTTTTATTTGTTGAACAAGGTCTGTGTTCTTCAAAATCCAAGGATTACTCTTGGACTGGGCTATGGGTGTCCTCTCAGCTACCAGAGGGTACCTGAGGGCTTTCCTTCAGCCTGGTGAAGGAACATTTCAATCCTCCTGCACCCACAGAAAGCAGGGCACCTAGCAGCCCGGGACACAGCTGACAGTGCTAATTGGAAATTCTTTACTGCCTTAATATCCTTTTCATATCTTGGCTGTCTGAGTTATGGGGTTTCTATTGCCAAGGATCCCAGTGACAGGCTGTGGCTCCTTTGGTCTCTTGTCCTGCTCCTTTTCCCATCTCAGATTCACGGCCCTGAACTTGCCAGCTATTTATGGGTAATTCCTGGGCAGCGCTTGTGGTGATGAGGGGAGAGTTCTTGATTCAGATTAGTTTGGATATTCAGAACCTGTGCAGGAAGTTTTAATAAATGACTGCCCAATCCTGTCAAAGAGAAACAGCATGAAAATTGATACACACTTTTGAAAACCAATTGGCAATACTGCATGTCAAGAAATTTAATGGTGACCTGATTCTTTGACCCAGCAACTTCACTTTAGAGAATCTATTCTAAATGTCAACAAGATTTATACTCAGCTATGTCCATCATGATGTTGTTCCAATAGCCAGCATTGGTAACAACTTAAATGCCCAATACAAGGTTTTGATTAAATTACATCCACTGAATAAAATAAAAACAGGCACTCTAGATAATTGTTTGCAAAGATTATGACACGGAGATAAAATTCTTCATTATGTTTAGTGAAAATTGAGTACTTAAAAATATTTTGTAAAATATGATCTAATAAAAACCAAAGAAATTATAAGCTGGTCTAAAAAAGACTGGAAGGGGGAAAATAGATAGAGTTAACATTGTATTTATTTGTCAAAGAAACTAGGAGTGATTTTTCTCTCTTCCTTTAAATTTCCTAGGTTTTAAATGCAATGAATATGTCCAACTTTTTGACCCCCGTGCTGAGTAAGGACTGTGTCCAACCTTTGGCATCTCTGGGCCATGCTGGAAGAGGAAGAGTTGTCTTGGGCTACACATTAAATACACAAACACTAACAAAAACTGATGAGCAAAAAAAAAAAGTTTTAAATAAAGTTACCGTTTTGTGTTTGGCCACATTTGTAGCCATCGTTAGTTGCATGTGGCCCGTGGGCCATAGGTTGGACACCCCTGGGCCAAGATGAACATGTTACATTTTGCCTCTCTTAGCTGCTGTATGTTTCCGCGCCCCCCCCCCCCACCATGCCCATCCTTTCGCCAATTAGCCCTTGAATAGAGTGGCGAAGTAATTCATTGTCCAAAGCTAGGTATTTCTGGGAGGGAAGCAGGTGCTATTAGTCATAACTCAGAAACCGCTGGCGTAAACCAGGACCGCCCAGCACGAGCAGGGATGTGTGGCCCCCGTCCCACTGAGAGGCTTCGCTTTGCCAGATAAGGATTGGGGTCACGTCTCATTTCCACTGTCTACCAGGTGTAGACACAGGACCAGCTTCCTGCCGTTGGTTTGGCTGCTGAAATACAAGGCCAAGGTTCCTAGAGTCCCTGAGGCCAGCTACTGCCTCAGGCTTAATTCTTTAGTTTAATTGTCTGGAGCCCTGCCTTAATCTTTATATTTAGATCCTGTGTATTTTGCTCAAAGTCTGCAAGGTCAGCTTTGTATTTAAAATCCTCTTTTTGTGTTTTATCCAGGATTGTTAGCACTTTGTAGTAGAAGTTTCTCCCTTCCTGCCCCCAACCCAACTTTCTAGTCTATGAATTGCCAGAATGCTGCAGAGGTCAATTAGCGGCTCCTACATCTCCTGGGGAACTTTGGAAAATACGTCTTTTTTCTTTTTTTGAACATTTTTTAAATTGTTGTTCAAGTACAGTTTTCTGCCTTTTCCCCCCACCCCTCCCCACTACCCCAGCCCTCCCACCTCCCTTGCGTTTCCACCCCCCTTGTTATTGCCCCTGTGTTCTTTATAATTGTTCCTGCAAACCCTTCCAAGCTTCTCTCCAGAGATTCAGTGGGTAATGAATGCATGGGCCCAAAGGGAGGCACCGCATTAGCTTGCTCAGTCCACGAGGCAGGACTCATTGTGAATTCCCAAAGCCTGGCACTTCGGCACAAAATACACACTCAACAGCATTTATAGAATAAGAGAATAAGTGAATGAATGAATGAACAACCACTTACAAAACTGCATGTTTCACGATGCTCTACAACAATATCCCACTTTCTAGCTGAAAAGTATTTAATTCAATTCTATAACCTCAAAATAGTTTAAATAATTATAACCCTAATTAGAAGAATGAGTAATATTTATTATGTTTTTGACTAGTATACTTTATTCAACATAGTTGCTGTAAAAAATTAGATTTACAAGAGATCTAACAGAGAGAGGCGAGAAAACTGTCTTTGTTCCTCCAAAACAATGAAACACACTGCCTATTAACAGACTAAGTAGATCATTTTAAGAAAATCATAATTCAACTCTCCTAGAGACATTTTATTGTGAAAAAAAATGTGCGCTGGGATAATGAGTTTGATGATGAAGTTTTTTGTAAGTGCCACGGAGAGGCAAGGTTAAATGGAGACAAAACCCAGGTTCCCCAGCTCCCTGCTGGTTCTCACCGCCCTTCCTTCACTACCCGACCTCCTTCTCACTGGTGTCTTCTCTCCTCTTCCTCTCCAATTGGCCCTTTAAACATCAACAACAAAAATCTCTGCCCTTACCTCTGCTTGTCTCTTTCACTTTAAATCTTGATCTTTGTTACAGGACAATTTTATTACAGTCTTTACTACCTTCAAATGAAACCGAACTCAAACTCCAAGGTTTTTATTTGTGGGCAAGTATAAACACATAAATAAATCCACTAGATTTTGTTTTCAATTTGATTTCTTCAAAACAAGCCTTAGCTAACATTTACAATGTTTTGGGCGCTATAGTAGTTTCTTAAACATAAATGGGAACAAGAAGGGCCCTTTCTCCCATGGAACTTTCTATCTTCTTGAAAAGAGGGTGGAGCAGTTGGGGAGGAACCAGAGACAGGACAGGAAAACAGGGAATTACAATGAAATTAACAGATGCGTGAGTCCATTGGACAGAAACAAGTAGAATATGTATTTGTGAGTAGTAAAGAAACTATTTCCTAAAAACATGCGTAGAGGAAATCCGACAAGGAATAGTGCAGTACCCTGAAGCCAGGAAGAGCTGGGAGCTCCCACTATGCCTAGGTCTGAAGGGGCAAGAGGAGAGGGGGATTACCGATGAGGGGAGCTGCCAGACAGAAGCCATAGCCTTGAGTAGAATGACACAAAAAACCCACAACAGCCCACCCTCCCTCTCTCACCTCCCACCCTGCTTACCTCCTGACGGGCAAAACCAAACCGGAAACTGCAAGGTGAGGAGCCTAAAGATCAGCCTCCTGTGGCTCATGGGAGGATAGAGATGGCACACGTGGATCTGAAGGGGAAAATGGGAGACCCAGCACAGCAGAGCAGGGGTCTGTGATAGGCCTTCCAGTGGCCCTTAAATGTACCATTGGCAGGTCAAAGGAGGAGGGGCTGCTCGAGGCAGGTGATACCTCAGCTGGGATCTGAAAGCTGGGGATCGCTTATTCAGAAAGAGCACCCCAAGATGCAGAGGAAACGGCCTGTGTAGAGGCTCCTTCACACTAGAAGCCTGTTCCCACGTCTCTAGGCCCTCCCGTCCCCCCACCAGCCCTCCAAGTAGACAGTAAGTTCCTTGGGAGAAAGGCTATGCAGGGACCAAAGGCGGACCCCCATGGGTAGAACCCTGAAGTGAGCAGGAGGCGAAGCCACCAGAGTGCTTCGTGCAGGGAGGCGGTATGCGGACTTTACTGGGTGCTTTCATATTAAGGGAGACCTGAAATGTGAATGGAAAAACCCTGAATGTCACAGAAAAAAGAAATCATCAAATCATGTTCTGGCTTGAGAAGCATTTCATTCCCTTATGAGGCCTTTTTAAACTTCTGTACTAATCTGTTATGAACAGATATAGGTATTTATCTCAAGGACAACAGGCTACAGCTTCAACTTCCAGCTTCTTAAATGGCACCTTGCCACTTGTGCACAGCCTACAGCCCCCTGGGGCCTTGCAGTTCTAAAGAAAGGGCAAGGCTCTTGTAATCCCAGGACTCCTTAGAGTTACAGAGGGCCGGAGGAAGAAAGGAGTACCATGAAGTTGAACAAAAACTCCTAAGGGAACTCCTAGGGAATCCCTGCCCCAGTTTGTGAGTTTGTACTTTGTTCATGAAACAGCTACGGAGGTTCTCTGCCATTGTCATGCAAAGTTCCACTGTGTGGGTTCAAAAGCAATTCCTGTGTAGGAGTAGAATGGAAAACCCAAATTCTGAAAGTCCAACCAGCAGGGGTTGCCTACTCTAGCTGGAGAACTGAATTTCTCTTCTTCCTTTGTCTCAGGGCTGCTTTACTGAAGTATAAGGTCCCTCTGTAATCTTCAAATGCATAGCCATTTAATGGCACCAGGAGACTGTATCTGGGAATGCACTAGGAGGTGGTGGTGGGCAGTAAACCAAAGCAGGAGTCACAGGCCCTGGGTTCTCATGGGTGATGAATCCTATTCGCCGGGAAGATTCTTCAGTCACCTTGCAAAAGTCACTGCGTTGCTCTGGGCCTCTGTCTGCCCATATGTTGCATCAACAACTTATTAATTCATTCGTTCACTCAACAATATGTAGTGAGTGAATACTTTGTGCCTGCCACAGAGGCCTTATGAATACGGCAATGACCAAAACAGATCAAAGTCTTTGTCTGCTCTCGTGAAATATGAGGTCTGTCCGGAAAAAGTCCAGCCATTCTTAATATAACAAGAACGGTCTGCGTGACATCGATGTAATCTGGCAGCCAAGGAGAGTGGACTAGAAAGCACATACATGAACAATGATGACTTCACTGTACTGGTCAGTGGAGGCGTAGATGCTGTTGAATGAGCATCTGCGTACTGTGTGGCTGTCACACCCGAAATGACTGAGAACAACGAATCTGCATCAAATTTTGCATTAAGCTTGAATATTCCTCTGCAGAAACTATTCGGATAATTCAGAAGGCCACAGCTATGGACAACTGGCAATTAGTAGCTCCATCCTGCTATGCATCGCATCTTGTGCAGAGTTTTTCAGCAAAATATCAAATCACCCAGGTGACTCAGTCCCCCTACAGCCCAGATTTGGTGCCCTGTGACTTCTGGCTTTTCCCAAAACTAAAATCACCTTTGAAGGGAAAGAGATTTCAGACCATTGATGAAATTCAGGAAAATACGATGGGGCAGCTGATGGAGATTGGGAGAACTGTGTGAGATCCTAAGGTGCCTCCTTTGAAGGACACTGAGGCGTCACTGTCCTACGTACGGTATTTCTTGTATCTTATATCTTCATCAGTAAATGTCTATTTTTCATATTACATGGCTGGATACCTTCCGGACAGACCTCGTATATATGTTCTAGGGGAGCAGGCAATGATCAAAATAGATCAAAGCAGAATGCACAGTATGTTAGACGGTGATGAGTGCTATGAAGAACGATATAGCAAGGGAGTGTTAGTTAGACGGAGAGCGACTTCGAATATAGTAGACAGTTCCTAGGGAAGATCTCGCTGACGAGATGATACCGGTACAAGGGTTGAGTCATGTCGGGGCATCTGAGAGGAGACTGCTGTAAATGAAGGCAACAGCTAGTGCAAAGGCCCTGAGACAGGAGTGTGTCAGACATGATGGGAAAACAGCCCGGAGGCCAGTGTGTTTGGGGCAGAGGCAACCACTTTAAGAATTTGGGTTTAACACTTAATGAGTAATGAACAGATTACATGTATTGACTTCTGTATTACTTTTGCAATTTCCTAAAACAAAGGAAATTGGAATAACCATTTACCATCTTTTACTCTGCCCAAGGAGGAAGGTAGGGCTCATTTTCCCAGGCCTTGGCATTCCTGGACAAGGTTTTATAAATGGGAATGATTTCTTGCACTTTGAGGTCAGAAAACTGGTTTGCTCCCATCCTTCACTGCTTGTCTGTCTAATCACACCTGGTGAGCAGGCCTCCCCATGCTGTGCAAGCTGGCCATTCTCCTGTGGTGCGTTCTGCCCTCATTGCCAGCCGCAGAGCCTACTCTGTGGACTCAGTTCTGGTAAAGAACTGGTGGAAGGAGGGGATCGGAAGAGAGAAGTAAACCCTAATCAGCGTCAGGTCTGGGGTCCATTCTCCTAGTCCATATTTCTAGACTGCCCTGTCTTTGGTGGATTATTGGGTTGCTTCTGTGGATATTAAAAATACCGTTACTTTCATTTCACTAAACTAGTGACCTTATGTGTATTCTTTATTGGCCCAGAATTATGGAAAAGGATAAATTCCAGTATCTGTTCACCTTAAATTTTCTGGTCTTCATTAAAAGGACCTATAGTTTGTGAACACTACGGGAGAGGAATATTGTTTATATAACTTGAAAAACCTAAAACAAACAAGCACACATTAAAGTTCAGCCTTGTTTGTGGTTCTTGCGCTGATGTAAAACCAGTTTCTGTTATGAAGCCAAGAAGCGTGCATTCCAGCCTCAGTTCTGCCATTAATCTATTGTAAATCATTTAGATAGTCACTCAATTTCTCTGCACTTTATTTCTCTCATCTGTAAAAATGGAGAAAACTCCTACTCATTTACCTTACTCACTTCATTGGTTTTCTATGAGGATTGATGAAGTAATATTGGTGAGGGTTATTTGGAAGAATGAAACAATTATACCGTGTTCACATACGCATTATTACTTTTACTATTATTGTAATTATTAAGAGTAATATTTTCCATTTGCCCTTGGGTATACTGAGTGTATATTGAGTGTATATTGAGTATATTGGGTAGTTTATCAAATCCTCAAGGCCAAATCTCATCAAAATTCAAACTCCCCATCCCTGGAGGATTCTCCCCCCAGGACCGTCAATAGTATGCTAATGATAGTGATAATAAGAAGGAAAAGAATAGCAACACAAAAAATAATGTGGAAGAGGGACCCTGATTTGGGGTTTACTCCAGCTTGAGGAAGCCACTTGCACACCATTAGCGAACAATGCAAGATTCCCTGTGACCCGGCTACATTGTACGGTGTCGTGGGGATTTCATCCCAGCCGAAACCCGTGGGTGACCGTAACCAAATGCGTGTATGAATCTCACACTGAGACACGCGGGGGGGAAGGAATCCGGGGCCACGTGGCTGATTCCTCTCATTTCAGGAAAAAGCCCAGTGGCTTGTCCAGCTAGGGTTTTTATCAGGGGCATTAGCAATTTACATAGGATTGATTATACATGGGATTAAGCAGAACAGGTGTAGGATTACTCATTATCAGGGCACCAGGATGTTGATTCACGTCTGGTGGCAGACAGGACCAGATTAAA
>PVJI01029637.1:0-15075 GCA_004026765.1 Micronycteris hirsuta
TTCTTTTTGTTTATTTTTTGTTTTGTTTGTTTGATTTCATTGTTTGGTTTTCTTTGTTCTCCATTTCATGTTGCATTTAAAATTTTCTTCCTTCACTTCACTTGTATTCTAATAACACACTACTCTTGGTCTTTTAGTTTTTATTCTTTTTATTCGGATCATATATTTCTTATGATATTATTGTTGTTCTAACTCCCACACAGTACCTTTCACTGGCCTTCATCTATTTTACTATCGTCCTGAGCTTTATTACTGTATGGTTAACATTATTCTGTCATATACTATGCCATTTTGTAGGCCTTACTCTCACTATATCTCACCATCTAACCTCACATAAGCACTCTGTTTCTAAATCAGCTCACATTCTGTTTCCCCTCTAATAAGAGTCTTACCTCTTTTTCACCTTTTATAAAAAGTGGCTAGTTGGGTGAAATATCACAGTTATTGCGGTATTTCTCCAAAGGATCTCCTGTCTGTTTTCTACTTGTTGGTACTTTAAATCTCATAAATACTCTCCTACTGTCTTAAACCATTTTGCATTTTCCCAGCCCCTGATCACACACAAGATGAGGTGGAAGTTATCCATATCACTAAACATACTGGAGGAGAGAAACTACCACTAAAGGAACCACCAATAGATAAAACCCAAGCACAACACCAGAGTCTACACAAAGGGATAAAAAGGCAACCCTAGAGCAACCAGACAAGGAGATAAAAGAGACCACATCACTGAGTCCCACAGAACTCCTACCATGGAAGTTCACCCTACAAATACAGCTGGCAAAGCAGAGATCAGAGTAGCAGAAACAAACAAAAACAGTCATATAAAATGGGGAGACAAGTGGGAATAGAAGGAGCATTCTTCAACTTAATAAAGACCATATATGAGAAACCTACTGCCAACATTATACTCAATGGACAAAAACTAAAATATTTCCCACTAAGATCAGGAACAAGACAAGGTTGTCCACTATCAGCACTTCTATTCAACATAGTACTGGAAGTTTTAGCCACAGCAATCAGCCAAGAAAAGGAAATAAAAAGCATCCAAATAGGAAAGGAGGAAACAAAACTGTCATTGTTTGCAGGTGACATGATAGTGTACTTAGAAAATCCTAAAAAAAAAAAAAAAAAAAAAAAAAAAAAAAAAAGAAAGAAAAGAAAATCCTATAGACTCCGCCAAAAAATTTCTCGATCTAATAATAAATTTGGCAAAACAGCGGGTTACAAAGTCTACACCAAGAAATTAAAAGCATTTTTTATACCAACAGTGAAACAGCAGAAACAGAAATCAGGACAAAAATCCCATTTGATATAGCAACAAAAAAATAAAATACCTGGGAATAAACCTAACCAAAGAGGTAAAAGACCTGTACTCAGAAACCTACACAACACAGAAGAAAGAAATCATGGAAGACACAAACAAATGGAGACATATACCATGCTCATGGATTGCAAGAATCAACATCATCAAAATGTCCAAGCTACCCAAAGCAATTTATAAATTCAATGCAATCCCTATCAAAGTACCAATGGCATATTTCACGGAGATAGAACAAACAATTCCAAAATTTATATGGAACCATAAACGACCCCGAATATCAGCTGCAATTTTGAGAAAGAAGAGCAAAGCAGGAGGTATCACAATTCCTGATATCAAATTGTATTACAAGGCCACTGTAATCAAAACAGCGTGGTATAGGCATAAAAACAGACTGATAGACCAATGAAACAGAATAGAGAGCCCAGAAATAAACCCAAGTCTCTACGGGCAATTAATCTTTGACGAAGGGGGCAGAAGCATGAAATGGAATAAAAATAGCCTCTTCAACAAATGGTGTTGGGAAAGCTGGATGGCTACCTGCAAAAAAATGAACCTCGAGCACCAACTTACACCATACACAAAAATAAATTCAAGGTGGATAAAAGACTTAAATGTAAGTTGTGACACCATAAAAGACCTAGAGGAAAACATTGGTAGGAAAATCTCAGACATTCCACACAGCAACATTTTAAATAATATGTCCGTAGAGCAAGGGACATAAAGGAAAGAATAAACAAATGCGTCTTATCAAAATAAAGAGCTTCTGTGGTGCTAAATAAAACAGTAATAAAATAAAAAGAGAACCAACTGTATGGGAAAACATATTTGCCAATGATACCTCAGACAAGGGACTGATCTCCAAAATATATAAAGAACTCATACGACTCCACTCCAGGAAGACAAAAAACCCAATTAAAAAATGGGCAAAAGACATGAACAGACACTTCTCGAAAAAAGACATACAGAGGGCCCAGAATCATATTAAAAGATGTTCAACATCATTAGCCATCAGAAAGATGCAAATTAAAACCATGATGAGATACCACCTCACACTAGTCAGAATGGCCATCATCAACAAAGCAACAGATAACTGTTGAAGGGGATGTGGAGAAAAGGGAACCCTACTGCACTGTTGGTGGGAATGCAGACTGGTGCAGCCATTGTGGAAAACAGTATGGGACTTCCTCAAAAAAATGAAAAAGAATCCTGAAAAACCAATTCAAAAAAACCTATGCACTCCAATGTTCATGGCAGCACAGTTCACAATAGCCAAGTGCTGGAAACAACCTAAGTGCCCATCTACAAATGAGTGGATCAAGAAACTATGGTACATTTACACAATGAAATTCTACACAGCAGAGAGAAGAAGGAATTTATACCGTTTGTGACAGCATGGATGGAACTGGAGAGCATTATGTTAAGTGAAGTAAGCCAGGCGGTGAGGGACAAATACCATATGATCTCACCCTTAACCGGAACATAATCAACAAAAGCAAAAAGCAAGCAAAACATAACCAGAGACATTGAAATTAAGAACAATCTAACAACGGCCAGGAGGGAGGTCGGAGGGGACAGTGGGGAGAAGGATTTTCAGGAACCACTATAGAGGACATATGGACAGAACCAAGGGTGGGGAGGGAGGCAGGGAAGGGAGGTGGGATTGGAGGGGGAGAGGAGGGGAGCGTGTGCAGATATGCAGACAACTGTAATTGAACAACAATAAAGTAAAAAATAAAAATAAAAAAATAAAATGGGGAGACAAAGAAAGAACCTACAATCAAAAAGAATGGAAGACTCCCCACTAAAACAGCTAAAGAAAATGGCAGTAGGCTAACTTTCAGATAAAGAATTTAAAAGAATGGTTATAAGGACGCTCAAGGAGCTCACAGACAACTACAAGAAACTGACTAAGAACCACAACAGTATGATAAGAGAAATAGACACTATAAACAACAACCAGGAAGGAAAGAAAAATACAATTTCTGAAAAATATAATTTCAGTGAATTTCTGAAATAAAACACACTAGAAGGAATTACAAACAGGCTGGATGAAGCAGAGGACTGAGTCCATGAGTTGGAAAACAAGATAGAAAGAAACACTCAGGTAGAGCAGCTGCATGTAAAAAGATTCAAAAAATGTAAAGAAAGCTTAAAGGAACTGCAAGACAAGATGGAATGCAACAACATTTGAATCACAGGAATACCAGAAGGAGAACAAAAGGAGCAAGGTATAGAAATCCTGTTTGAAAATATAATGACAGAAAACACTCTGATCTTGGAGAGGAGAAAAAACACACAAGTTCCAGAAGCACAGAGGGTCCCATTCAAGATGAACCCAAAAAGAGCTACTCCAAGAGACATCATAATTAAAAAGCCAAGTTTTAAAGACAAAGCAGCAAAGGAAAAACAAAAGGTAACATAAAAAGGAGCTCTGAGAATGTTTCAAAATGGACCTGTGTGGGGGGGGGGGATGATATACTATTGCCAAATGAATTCCCCCTTCTCCTGGGGTACCCCTGAACTAGATCTGCCTTGCCTGCTGCCTGGTAATTACAGGTCTCAACACCAGAGTTTGGTGAAAAGGAAAGGAACTATTTATTCAGAAGTTATACAAGTGGGATATGCAAGTGGGATTTTATCAAAATAAAAAGTTTCTGCATGGCTAAAGAAAACATCAGAAAAATGAAAAGGGAACCAATTTATGGGAAAATATATTTGCAAATGATACCCCAGACAAGGGTCTAATCTCCAAAATATATAAAGAACTCATATGACTCCACTCCAGAAGGACAAACAACTCAATAAAAAAATGGGCAAAGGACCCAAACAGACACTTCTCCTAGGAGGACATACAGAAGGCCCAGAGACATATGCAAGGATGCTCAGCATCACAAGTAAGCATAGAGATGCAAATTAAAACCACAATGAGATACCATTTCACACTGGCCAGTATGGCCATCATAATCAAATCAACAAACAAGTGCTGGTGAGGTTGTTGAGAAAAGGGAACCCTGAGACATTGTTGGTGGGAATGCAGACTAGTGAAGCCACTGTGGAAAACAGTATGGAAAACTTCCTAGAAAACAAAAAATAGAACTGCTTTTTGACCCAGCAATTCCACTCCTGGGATTATACCCTAAGAATCCTGACACCAATTCAAAAGAACCTATACACCCCAATGTTCATAGCAGCACACTTTACAACAGTCAAGTGTTGGAAGCAACCTAATTGCCAATCAGTAAATGGGTGGATAAAAAACTATAGTATATTTACATGATAGAATACTATGCAGCAAAAGAAAGAAGGAGCTTCTACCCTTTCCAACAGCATGGCTGGAACTAGAGAGCATGATACTAAGTGAAGTAAGCGAGGCAATGAAGGACAAATACCATATAATCTCACCTATAAGTGGAACCTAATCAACAAAAGAAACAAATGAGCAAAATATAACCAGAGACACTGGAATTAAGAACAAACTGAGAGTGACCAGAGGGAGGACGGTGGGGGAAAATATGGGAAACAAGTGGAAGGAGGAAGCAAAGGAACAAGAATAGAGGACTCGTGGGAATGGGTAATGGAAGGTGTTTGACTGTGGGATTGAAGGGGGATGAGCAATGAGGGAAAATGTGGGACAACTCAACTGAACAATAAATTCTTAAAAATGGGCAAAGACCTGAATAGAAACTTCTTCAGAGAGGACATACAGATGGCCAACAGACATGTGAAGTGATGCTCAATACCACTAATTATCAGAATAAAACAAATTAAAATCAAAATGTGATTTCTTCTCATACCAGTCAGAATAGCTATCATCAATAAATCATCAAACAAGTGTTGGCAAGGATGTGGAGAAAAGGGAACAATCAAGGACTGTTTGTGGAATGCAGATTGGTGCAGCCGCTGTTGAAAGCAGTATGGAAATACCTCACAAACTTAAAAACAGAACTTCCCTGGGACCCAGCAATTCCACTTCTGGGCATTTATCCAAAGAAACCTGAAACACTAATTCAAAAGAACATAAGCACCCCTACATTCATTGCAGCATTATTTACAATTCCAAGACATGGAAGCACCTCACTATCTATTCAGGAGATGACTAGATAAAAGAACTATGGGACATTTACACAATGGAACACTGTTCAGCCATGAAAAAGAAGGAAATTTTACCCCTTGTAACAGCATGGATGGACTTGGGGAACATCATGCAAAGTGAAATAAGCCAGTCAGAGAAAGCCAAATATCTGTGATTCCACTCATATGTCAAATCTAGTAAACAGAATAAAATAACAAGAAAACAGACAGACTCATAGATATGAAGAGCAGACTGACAGCTCTGGGGGGTGGGATAGGGGGTGGAGGGATGGAGCAAAAAAGACTCATGGACGTGGACAACAGTGTGGTGATTGCAGGGGTGGAGGAAGGGGATATAAGGGGGATTAATAGTAATGCAATTAATACAGTAAAAATAAATTGAAAAAATAGTAGTTTCTTGAAGTTCAGGTCAAAACAATGTTTATGGTATATTGAAAGATCAAAGAGATAAAGAAAAACATGTTTTACTTATAGCAGAGGCTGTAGAAAACTTGCATGCAACCAAGCCTGTACTTTCTCTATGTGAGAGGCTTTTATGTAGTAGACAGAGGCAAGGTGAATTAATGACAAAAACATTCCTGAAGTATCTTATGAATACATCACATCTCATATTTTAAGTAAATTAAGACAAATCTGGGATTATATTTCTGATTGGAATCATTAGAAGTATCAGAAAGTAAGTATGTACCCTATTGACAATACATGGATTTCGATCTTTTTCCCACCCCAAATTTTGTTGGTATAAATTGCAGTATTCCCCAAATTATCACTTTAACATATTCACTATTACTAATTTATTATTTTACTATTTCGGTCATTGTTGAAAACACAGTAATAGTTTCTGCTTTTTAATTTGCTAAATTTGCTGGTACAGTATGACCCCCCAAAATGTGTCTCTTCCTAAAGGAAGAGAATGCTGATTGTCAGGAAAAAAAAAGAGAAAAAGTGCAATACAGCTTTGGTTCTTATCACCTACTGACTGGCCCAGTTCATGCTATTGGAAGAAAATAATATAATAAATATTAAGATCTTATAGCACAGATAAAATGTTGGTTGCAAGGAATAAAGAGACAACAAAACATGAAAACCATATAGTTTACATTGTAGCAATTTGTGGGTTCTAAAATTAAATCTTAAAGAGAATTTTATTGATTCTAATTATTTAGTGTTCTAGAAGCAAGGCAATGATATTGCAGAATAAAAGTCTGCCTTATAAGTTCCTTCTTGTCCTCAGACAAGTGTAAGGGTAGAAAGTCAATGTGAACACAGTAAAAAAGTCAACTGTTAATTTAAATAAGGAACATGAAAGGGATATAAATGAATCATGATGCTGGAGAACTATACATTAATAGCTGCATCTATGTAAATATTAATATCACTGGTTTCTGCCTTCTCTCCCATAAATTGAAAACCAAATATATTCAACCAAAGCAATTTCTTGTTTAAAACCAAAGCCATTCTAGTCCTATGTGTCTGTTATTGTAAACACATTTGTTTCTGTTGGTCATAATTAAAAGAGTGTATATTAAGGATAAAAATAACCATAGCTATTAAACTCAGGAATTGTGATTCATTCATCACTTTATTCCAATGCTTTATGAGACAGTAAAGTCTGTAAACAGCATCAAAATTAAAACTCAAAATTATATATTTCAGTCCTAAAAGCACGCAATCCTGGAGACTTGAAAACAATATCTCAATACCTAAACTACAGATGGATTTAATAAATATTGCTACAGAAATGTAACTACAAATGTGTTGCACGTAGGTGGGAGAGGGGTAATGGGGGGGGATAGGAGAAGGGTGGTCAAGGAACATGCACAAAGGACACATGGACAAAGCCAAAGAAGGTAGGAATGAAGGTGGGAGGTGGGGATGGGTGGGGTGGGAGCATTGGTGAGGGGAAAATGGAGACAACTATACCTGAACAACAATAAAAAATAAAAAAGTAAAAACCACCAAAAGAAGAAAGAAAATTCGGTTACATGTAGAGGTTTTCTGTAAAGGAAACGATGAGGGGACTTTTAATGTAAATTTCTGCATACTTGTTTCTTTTTCAATAGAAGATGTGCAAAATTTCTCTGCTTTAATAAGAGTGAGTTTATATTGCAAAAATGCTTATGTAGAAAGAGTTCACTGCTTCATTTCACTGGAGTTTTAATACCAATATTTAACTCTTCATAGTATTTCTACTGTTCACTCTTTCTTTCTTTTTGTTTCATTTTTATGAGTAGATTCTTCTTAAAAAATTAAACTCAGTATGAGAAATCACACAATGATAACAGAGTTGGCACTCATGGACATATCAGACAACTCAGAGCTTCAGGTTGCAATTTTTATCTTTTTATTTACTACTTTGTATTCAGTGTGACTGGAAACCTAACCATCATTGTCCTCACCTTGATGGACTGCCATCTACATACACCTACGTATTACTTCCTCCAAAATTTCTCCCTCTTAAAAATTACATTCACCAGTGCTTCTATCCCCTGTTTTTGTGGTGGGGGGATACAATCATTACTAATGTCAAGACTATTTACTATAACAATTGTTTAGCTCAGTTGTTTTTCTTCATCATGGATGTGCCTAATTTTTTTCCTTCGAACTGCCATGTCTTTTGGCTGTTACGTTGCCATCTTAGAGCAGCTCCATTATTCCACCATCATGATGGAAAAACCCTGCGCTCTGTTTGTCTTTAGTCCATGGCTAAGAGGATTTCTCACCATCCTCTGACACTCACACTTATCCTCCAGTTAGATTCCTGTGCTTCCAATGTAATTGATAACTCCTCTTAGGACTATTTCCCCATTCTACAACTTTCATGCTCAGATACATGGGTTTTGGAAAGAATTGTTCTTTACTTTGCTTTTGCTACTCTGCTCTTCACATTGGCATTGATGATCCGTCCTATGTGCAGCATTAGCAGCATTCTGAGAATCCTGTCTGCTAGTCAGAGGAAAAACTCCATATATTCATGTATGTCAGGCTTTTGACCAAAGGAAGAGCATTGTTGACCATGTTCGCAACACTTCCATTTCCCCCATGTTGAATCCTTCAGTTTATACCCTGAGTAACCAGCAAGCAAAACAAGCTTTCAAAACTTGGTTCATAAACTAGTGTTTTCTAGAAACAATGAAATGAAAGTATGACTTTGCATAAATGAATGTCATTGTGAAGATTCAAGAAAGGAAACAATGAAAGTGTAACTTCTGCATTGTCCCCCGATATCCTTCTCACAGGTACTTGCAATGTTGACCTCATTTGCTTAAGCCTTCTTTTTAAGCTGAAAGTGACTCTGTTGTGTTTTTCTTTCATGCTGTCTGGTAGGTTCCATGTAATCACTGAGTTACACCTGGATAGTAAACCAGTGGCTGTAGATTATAAATAATTTTATTGATTTTTCTGCATAATGAGAATCTTTTATATTATAATAGCTAAAAAATATATACTGTTTTAATCAACTTACTCTTAAATTTTCTCTTCTGGTACTAAGATCCCAGTTTCATAAAATTACATGAAATATGAAATTAATCAAGTATCTGCAACAACAATTTTTTTCCATAGTATCTGTAGTATCTGTTCAATTTTCCCACTCACCTGATGGACTTGGACATTTACATTTTTACTTACAAATAATTTGAATTTCAATATATCCTGTATTTGTTAGTCATGCTGAAGGTGTGTGTGCTTATTTTATAAACTCTCCTTGTTTATTTATATTATGTTTAATATGTGTAAAAAAAAAGACTAGGCAGCCATCATTACTCTGATGCTCAGTAGGAGTTTGATAGGAATTTCATAAATAATACTATCTCTTCTATAGAGAGCACTTATTTTGTATCATGTGCTCAGCCAGATATATTTTTACCATACGTTATTTAATCTTTACAGCTCTCTGTAAAATTAAACAAGATGATAATGATGATGATTTTACAAAAGTATAAATTGATGCTCAGAAAAGCTGAATTACTTGTTGGAGGTCTTCAGCTGTAACAGCCAATAAGATAGCCTGATTTGAAAAAACAAAGCCCCAAATCCTTAAGAACCTACAAATTCTACATAGCTTTTACTAGTGACCTGCACAATTTTACTTGCTTTTTAAACTCTCCTTATCTCCTTAGGACATGATTATGTTGTTATTAGTCTAGTCACAGAAGGTAGTAACTCCTAATATTATACTTAGCATATAAATGACAACATGAACCAATCAAAACAGGAAATTCTTCAACTGACATTCCTGGAGAGCCAGACAGAACAGGAAAACAAAAAGCATAAACCATTAGCAGTGTTATAGCTGCAAATTTTTTTATTGCAAGCCAGATTAAAAATAACAGAGTTAATCAATGTACTTAGTATAATGTGATAGATTACCAGATTTTTTTTACTGGCATGGAGTATTAGGTAGAAATTTATGTTGGAAAGTAAGATATTAGGTAGCTAGTTTTTGTCTGAAAAGTAATGTAAAGAAAAACGAACTTCACATTTAGTGTTCTGGTTTGCTTGCTGCTATTTTTTCTGTCTCTTTGGACCCTGACCCCCAAGCTTCTTTTTCAAATTTCAATACTAATGTGTATTGTCCTTTATATTCCCTAGTGTGTTGTGTGTATTTCTGTTCTGATGGAATTAGTCCCCTTGAGCCAGTGTCAGAGACACTAGATAAAACAGGAAGTAGCTTGTGCGAGGAAAGTCTATATAAAAAACACACCAGAGAGTTTTGAAACATTTGATATTTTTTCTCTTTTATGTATTTGTTCCCTTCTCACTCTCTATGTCAAAGAAATATATTCCCTCTGGATAAAATGGGAAATTTAATACAAAACCATTGGCAATGGAAAGCAAATTGGTTAAATGAGAGGAAATATTTTCAGAAACGTTGGGCTCCCTGGAACACAGCAATGACAGCTGCTAATATTTTCCATATTCCAGACATTCTGACTGTTAGGGAGCCTTTCTGAAACTCCAAGGTAAGTCGGGCACAAGGAAGACAATGGGGGAAAATTTGGACAACTGTAACAGCATAAACAATAAAATATAATTTATAAAAAAATACAGAAAAGTACTTACCAAAAAATTCCTTTCAGCTCTTAGAAGGAAATATAAAAATATGTTAATATGAGGCATTACTTTTATTACAACAAGTCAACTAACAGCAAATGCCTTGACATATTGACTATGCAGACAGCTTAAAATCTTGAGTTGTCATATCCTGGCTAAAAACATTATATACTCAAGTTATATAGTCAGTAGTGTACCTAACTATCCATTTATAAGTAACTAACCATCTTTTAATGGAAATCTTATAACTAGATGTCAATCTTATAACTGTCTCAGTTGAAGCAGAACCAACAATTGCCCAGTATTATAGCTACTTACAAAAACAAAATGAAAACAAAAGACCCTCATTTTTGGTTGAAAAACTTATCTAGGTTAAAAAAAGAAAAAGAAACAATGTTACTTTTGTAACTGGTTTGAAAGACACAATGGAATTTTCCCAAACATTCTCTCAAGAATGGCTTTGACCTGGGATCCTGAATGTGGGAATGTCTCTAGAACTTGCCTGCACAGACCTTTT
This sequence comes from Micronycteris hirsuta, assembly GCA_004026765.1. Classification (NCBI taxonomy): domain Eukaryota; kingdom Metazoa; phylum Chordata; class Mammalia; order Chiroptera; family Phyllostomidae; genus Micronycteris; species Micronycteris hirsuta. The sequence continues at coordinate 10,989 of PVJI01029637.1, forward strand.
TGCTTCCACGTAAGTGATGGTGACAATGCTCTCCTCCCTGCTCTTGGCTAAAAAATAACCAGACTCTTACACAAGTATCCTAAATATTTCCTATGCAAAAATCAAGCAATATTCAAATCCCTTTGGTTTATAAATAATTCAAAGAAAATAATTTCTATCTACTAAGAAACTAGAGTATGTGATTTAAAGACTAAGGTCAACAGACCAAAACCAAAATATGATTATTAAAGTATAACTTGTCAACAGTGTGGTGATTCTGGGGGAGAGGGTTTTAAGGAAAATAAATGGTAATGGAAAAATATAATGAAATAATTTTGAGAAAAATATAACTCATAGGGATATTATAGCTACTTATTATATGTGCATATGTGTATCTGTGACTATAAACACATATGTGAGAGGCCCTGGCCAGGTAGCTCAGTTGGTTAGAGTGTTGTTCCAATATGCCAAGGTTACGGGTTCGATCTCTCATCCAGGCACATACAAGAAGCAACCAATGAATGCATAAATAAGTGAACAACAAATCAAGTCTCTATCTGTTTCTCTCCCAAATCAATAAATAAATGTTTTTTAAAATTACTCTATTGTTCTTCAATTAGAGTTGTCTGCATTTTCTCCCCTCCCCTCCCCCTCACCCTATCGAAATCCACTTCCCTCCCTTGCTTCCACCGTCCCCCTTAATTTTGTCTATGTGTCCTTTATAGCAGTTCCTGAAAACCCTTCTCCCCATAGTCCTCTCACCCCTCACTTCTGGCTATTGTTAGATTGTGCTTAATTTCAATGTCTCTGGTTATGTTTGTCTTGTTTTTTTCTTTTGTTGATTATGTTCCAGTTAAAGGTGAGATCATATGGTATTTGTCCCTTACTGCCTGGCTTACTTCACTTAGCATAATGCTCTCCAGTTCCATCCACGCTGTTGCAAAGGGTATAAGCTCCTTCTTCCTCTCTGCTGCGTAGAATTCCATTGTGTAAATGTACCATAGTTTTCTGATCCACTCATTTACTGATTGGTACTTAGGTTGCTTCCTACACTTGGCTGCTGTAACATGTGCTGCTATGAACATTGGGTTGCATAAGTTCTTTTGGATAGGAGTTTCAGGGCTCTTAGGGTATAATTCCAGCAGTGGAATTGCTAGGTCAAAAGGCAGTTCCATTTTTAGTTTGCTGAGGAAATTCCATACTGTTTTCCACAGTGGTTTCACCAGTCTGCATTCCCACCAACAGTGCACTAGGGTTCCCTTTTCTCTGCATCCTCTCCAACATTTATTTGTTGCTTTGTTGATGATGGCCATTCTGACTGGTGTGAGGTGGCATCTCACTGTGGTTTTAATTTGCATCTCTCTGATGGCTAGTGATGCTGAGAGTCTTTTCATTGTCTCTGGGCCATCTGTATGTCTTCCTTGGAGAAGTGTCTGTTCAGATCTTTTGCAATAAATGCTTTTTAAAAAAGGAGAGACTGAAAGTCTCCCAAATCTTATCATTGATTCATCACTTACTAGCTCAACTTTTTTTTATTGTTGTTCAAGTACAGTTGTTTTCATTTTCCCCTATTACTCTCTCCTGCCCAACCCACCCCCACCTCCTACCCTCCACGAGTCTTTTATACATGTTTCTTGATGACCCTTCCCCTTCTTTCCCCTGTTATCCCCCTGTCCCTACGCTCTGCTTACTGTCAGTTTGTTCTTTATTTCAAGGTCTCTGGTTATATTTTGCTTGCTTGTTTGTTTTGTTGATTAGGCAACTTTTAATTAAATAAGATATATTTGGAGTTAAATTTTGTAGCTGTATATATTAAAAGTGTAAAAAGACCTAAGTATATTTTGTTTTATTGTATCAATGTAGCCATTTTCTATTAAACAAAGGCAGGATATTATTATCTCTGTGTCTGTGTGTTTCTAACTGAATATAGACTATGAAGTACTTTATTTAAGAGAACAGATTTTAATTTCAGATAGCCTATGATTATAGTAGACATTTACCAGTTATATGAATATATAACTAATGTACATACCTCTCTGAGCCTCAATTCTTTATTTGGGAATAGAAATAGTTTCATGGGTGTGTTATAAGGGCTAAGTGAGAGAATATATAAAAGTTCTTAGCATTTCACTAAAATAAAAAGTGCTTTTGCTAAATCATAAGTATGATAAATGTCCTTCCCAAAGTTGGGAATGAACTCAAACTAAAAGAAAACTAAAGTAAATAAAGAGCACTATATAAAGCATACTAAGTGCCACATGATTTGTAGAGTACTTTCATTTATATTATTTACATTAATGAGCAAAAAGTAAACAGAGAAAAAGCTATGGACACAAACAACGATGTGGTGATTGTGGGGAGGAGGGAGGGTGGTTGGAGGTGAAAGAGGATGTAAAAGGGATAAACAGTAATGAAAAAAATATAATTAAGAAAAATCACCCTTGAAATTTTAACTTCATTTTTTAAAAAAATTAAAAATGGGTAACATTGGTTGATAAAATTATATAAATTTCAATTGCTGGTAGGGATGGAAATTGGTGCAGCCACTATGGAAAACAGCATGGAAGTTTCTCAAAGCATGACGAATAGAGCTGTCATGTGGCCCAGCTATCCCTCCTCTTAATATCTACCCAGGAAATTTGAAAACATTTAATCATAAAGATATATGCACTCCTATGTTTATTGCAGGATTACTCATTATAGTCACCTTCATTTTAAACAGAGAAAACTGAGGCTTCAAGAAATTAAGTAATTCATCTAAAGTCACAAATCCATTAAGCAGCCCATTTGTATTTTAATCCATATTTCTCTAACTGCCTAATCCATATACTTTCTTTAATAATAATTTACCTTAGAATGCTACAAATAAATTAATAACACTTTGATTGCATAATTTTTATTAATTTACTTTGTCTTTCTTGTTCAAATTGTAGATGGCTAGCTAATGAATTAAAAGTGTGAGGTTATTGGTTGATATTCATCATAAACCCCTGCAGATATGTGTAACTATTTCTAAAATTATTATTGAATATGATTGATGATACCCCTTTTCTCTTTATTTGTTTCTATGAACACTAGTGTGAATGCTGGGAATTGAATTTGCCCATCATTATTGAAATCATGAAGTATAAATTATTCAGACTTCTCCAGGAAAGTAGTCATCTAAAATAATTATGGAAAAAAGTAAACAGTATCTAATTAGAATAATCCTTCCTAACAGTTGATGGGTCTTCCTGAGGAGTCTTTGAGTAATTCAAGCCAAGAGAAGTTACTTTTTTATTAATTCAATTTATTGAGGGTGACATTTGGTTAATAAGATTATGTAGGTTCCAAGTATACAATTCCCTGATACTTGAATCTGTACGTTGCATAGTGTGTCCAACACACAAAGCCAAATTATCCTCTGTTGCCATATATTTAACTTCCTTTACTACCCCTTCCAATTCCCTTCCTTCCCAAGTTACCACCATACTGTTGTCTGTATATAAAAGAGAAGAAATCAAAGGACCATTGCTATTATAGGTTCACTTTAAATTTCCTCTGATGGTGAAATAACATACTATTTCAGCCAAATTCTGATTCCACGCTAGGAGAGTTGTTAATCCACAGTTCATGATGTATTCCTTGTGTTTTCTCCTACAGATCTGGCAGGAGAAAACCAGAAAAGCAACCAAAGAATGGGAAACCACACAGAAGTAACAGAATTTATCCTCCAGGGACTGTCAGATGACCCACAGCTTCAGGTGGTGATCTTTGTCTTTCTGCTCATCACCTACATGCTCAGCATCACTGGAAACCTGACCATTATAACCCTTACCCTGCTGGATTCCCATCTCCAGTCCCCCATGTATTTCTTCCTCAGAAATTTCTCCTTATTAGAGGTTTCATTCACAACTGTCAGTATACCTAAGTTCTTGGGCACCATTATTTCAGGTGATAAAACCATTTCCTTTAATGATTGCATTGCTCAGTTATTTTTTTTCATTCTCTTGGGAGTCACTGAATTTTACCTTCTGGCCGCCATGTCCTATGATCGGTATATTGCCATCTGCAAACCTCTGCATTACACGACCATCATGAATCGAAGAATCTGTATACTTCTTGTCTT
>PVJI01029638.1:0-15073 GCA_004026765.1 Micronycteris hirsuta
TTTCTTGATCCATTCATTTGTAGATGGGCACTTAGGTTGTTTCCAGCACTTGGCTATTGTGAATTGTGCTGCTATGAACATTGGAGTGCATAGGTTCTTTTGAATTGGTTTTTCAGGATTCTTAGGGTATAATCCCAGTAGTGGAATTGCTGGGTTGAAAGGCAGTTCCATTTTCATTTTTCTGAGGAAGTTCCATACTATTTTCCACAATGGCTGCACCAGTCTGCATTCCCACCAACAGTGCAGTAGGGTTCCCTTTTCTCCACATCCCCTCCAACAGTTATCTGTTGCTTTGTTGATGATGGCCATTCTGACTGGTGTGAGGTGGTATCTCATTGTGGTTTTGATTTGCATCTCTCTGACGGCTAATGATGTTGAGCATCTTTTCATATGACTCTGGGCCCTCTGTATGTCCTTTTTCGAGAAGTGTCTGTTCATGTCTTTTGCCCATTTTTTAATTGTTTTTTTTTTGTCTTCCTGGAGTGGAGTCATGTGAGTTCTTTTACAATTTAATTTCAATTTTATTTTGTATTGGTTTCAGGTATACAGCTTAGTGATTAGGCAGTCACATACTTTGCATAGTGTTTTCCTTGATATTTCTAATACTCAACTTGCACCATATATAGTTATCCCAGTATCATTGACTATATTTCCTATGCTATACTTTACATCTCCATTACTATTGATATTTTGTTACTATTGATATTTTTTAACTACCATTCTGTACTTCTTAATCCCTTTACCTCTTTGACCCAGTACCCCAACCCCTTCTACCCTCAGACAACCACCAGTCTGTTCTTTATGTCTATGAGTCTATTTCAATTTTGCTTATTTTGTTCTTTGGATTCCACATATAAGTAAAATCAGTCTTTATCTGACTAACTTATTTCAGTGAGCATAATACCCTCTAGATCAGGGGTGTCAAACTCGTTTTCACTAGGGGCCACATCAGACTCATGGTTGCCTTCAAAGGGCCACATGCAGTTTTAGGACTGTATAAATGTAACTACTCCTTAACAGTTAAGCAAGAGCTCGGTGCTGCCGCAGGGTAGAAACAAGATGCCAGGACAGATAAAACAAGGTGGAGGCCTGGATTCAGTCGGTGGGCCTTGTGTTTGCCACCTGTGTTTTAGATCCATCAGTGCTGTTGCAAATGGTAAGATTTCCTTCTTTTTTTAAAAAAAATTTATTTATTTATTTATTTTTAGACAGAGAGGAAGGGAGGGAGAAAGAGGGGGAGAAAAACATCAATATGTGATGCCTCTCATGTGTCCCCCACTGGGAACATGGCCTGCAACCCAGGCATATGCCCTAATTGGGAAGTGAACCAGCAACTCTTCATTTTGCAGGCCAGTGCTGAGTCCACTGAGCCAAACTGGCCAGGGAAGATTTTCTTCCTTTTTATGGCCAAGTAATATTCCATTGTATATATGTACCACAGTTTTCTTATCCATCAGTGTATTGATGGGCACTAGCGTTGCTTCCATGTCTTGGCTATTTTATTTTTAAAAAATATTTTGTTTATTTATTTTTAGAAAGGAAAGGGGAGGGAGAAAGTGAGGCGGAGAAACATCAATGTGTGGGAGCCTCTCACGTGTCCCCTACTGGGGACCTGGCCCACAACCCAGGCATGTGCCCTGACTGAGAATCAAACTGGCAATCCTTTGGTTCACTGGCTGGCACTCAATCCACTGAGCCACACCAGCCAGGGCTTGGCTATTTAAATAATGCATCAATGAACATAAGCGTGCATGTGTAAGGTGGGGCAAAAGTAGACTTATGATTATGAGTACATGAAACACAGAATTTTTCTTGTATTATTATTAATTATTGTATTATTTTCCATATGAACACCTGTAAACCTGCTTTTACCCCACCCTGTATTCTTTTGAAGTAGTGTTTTCAGTTTCTTCAGATAAATCCCCAGAAGTGAAATCACTGGTTCATAAGGCCATTCTATTTTTAATTTTTTGAGGAAACTTCATACTGTTTTCCACAGTGGTTGAACCAATCTGCATTGTGCTCAAGAGTTCCCTTTTCTCCACTTCTTCGCCAGCACTTGTCATTTGTGGATTTTTTAAATGTTATTTTTTTTTTTTTTTATTTTTAGAGAGAGAGGAAGGGAGGGAGAAAGAGAGGGAGAGAAACATCAATGTATGGTTGCCTCTCACATGGCCCTCATGGGGACCTGGCCTGCAACCCAGGCATGTGCCCTGACTGGGAATCGCACCGGGACCGCTTGGTTCCCAGCCCGCGCTCAATCCACTGAGCTACACCAGCCAGGGCTCACTTGTGGATTTTTTGATAATAGTCATTCTGACAGGTGTGAGGTGATATCTCACTGTGGTTTTAATTTGCATTTCTCATATGATTGATCTACTCACTTTAGACCTTGAGCATCTTTCATATGTTTGTTGGCCATCATATGTCTTCTTTGGCAAAGTGTCTATTCAGGTCCTCTGCTCATTTTTTAAATTAGATTTTTTTTTTTTTAATTGAGCAGTATGAGTTCTTGATAAATTTTGGATATTAACCCTTTATCAGATGTATCATTGGTGAATATGTTCTCCTACTTAGTAGGTTGTCTTTTGTTTTGTTGATGATTTCCTTTGCTGTGCAAAAACTTTTTAGTTTGCTGTAGTCCCATTTGTTTATTTTTTCTTTTGTTTTGCTTGCCAAAGGAAGTAAGAAGAATTGCTAAGAGACATGTCAGAGATTTTACTGCCAGTGTTTTCTTCTAGGATTTTTATGGTTTCAAGTCTTACATTTAAGTCTTTAATCTATTTAATTATTGATATGATGTTAGAAGTTGATCTAGTTTAATTTTTTCAAGTGTCTGTCCAGTTTACCCAGCACTATTTATTGAATAGATCATCTTTACCCCTTCGTATATTTTGCCTGCTTTGTCAAATATTAATTGGCCATATAGGCATGGGTTTATTTTTGGGCTTTCCATTCTATTTCATTGATCTATATGTCTGTTTTTATGCCTGTTACCATGCTATTTTAATTGCTATGGCCTTACAGTATAGTTAGATATCAGGTAGCATGATTCCTCCAACTTTGTTATTTTTCCTTGGGGTTTGTGTGTATGTGTGTGTGTGTGTGTGTGCTTTCATATACATTTTTGGCCTATTTGATCTAGTTCTGCAAAACATGCCGTTGGTATTTTGATATTAGTACCATTGAATATACTTTGCTTTGGGTACTATGGATATTTTAATGATGTTAATTATTTCTGTCCATGAACATGGCGTATGCTCCCATTTATTTGTATCTTTATCAATTTCTTTCTTTGGCACCATAAAATTTTCTGAGTACAGGTCTTTTACCTTCTTGATTAAATGTATTCCTTGGTATTTTTTATGTTATATAAATAGGATTATCTTTAGTTTCCGTTTCTGATAGTTTATTATTGGTATATAAAAATGCAGCTGGTTTCTGAATATTAATTTTGTATCCTGCTACTTTACTGAATTCATTGATCAGTTCTAGTAGTTTTTTGGTGGAATCTTTAGGGTTCACTGCATACAGTATTGTGTGATCTGCAAATAATGAATCTTATTTCTTCTCTTTGTCTGATTGCTATGGCTAGGACTATGTTGAATAAGAGTGGTAAAAGTGGCACTGGCTGGTGAGGCTCAGAGGATTGAGCCCTGGCCTGCAAACCAAAGGATCGCAGGTTTGATTCCCAGTCAGGGCACATGCCTGGGTTGTCGGCCAGGTTTCCAGTAAGAGGGGCACAAAAAAGGCAACCACACATTAATGTTTCTCTTTCTCCTTTCCCCTCTGTCTAAAAATAAATAAATAACATCTTTTAAAAAAGTGGTAAAAGTGGACATTACTTCTTGATCCTGATCTTAAGGGAAACACAATTTTTGCCCATTGAGTATGATGTTACATATGGGTTTGTCATATGTGGTTTTTATTATATTGAGGTATGTTCCCTCTGTTCCCACTTGTCTGAGAGTTTTTATCATAAATGGGTGGTGGATTTTATCAAGTGCTTTTTCTGCATCTATTGATATGATCATATCATTTTTAACCTTCATTTTGTTTATGTGGTGTATCACATTAAATGATTTGCAGATATTGTACCAACCTTGCACCCCAGGAATAAATCCTACTCAATTGTGATGTATGATCTTTTTATTATATTGCTGGATTTGTTTGCTAATACTTATTTATTTATTTTTAATTATTTTATTCTTGTTCAATTACAGTTGTCTGCTTTTCCCCTGCACTACTCTCCCCCAACCCCAGCCAATCCCACCTCCCTCCCTTGCTTCCACCCCCTCTTGGTTTTGTTCATGTGTCCTTTATAGTAGTTCCTGAAAACCCTTTGCCTCACTGTCCCCTCCCACCTACCCTCTGGGTTCTGTTAGTTTATTCTTAATTTGAATGTCTCTGGTTATATTTTGCTTGCTTTTTTCTTTGTTGATTAGTTTCCAGTTAAAGATGAGATCATATGGTATTTGTCCCTCACTGCCTGGCTTATTTCACTTAGCATAATGCTCTCCAGTTCCATCCAGGCTGTTGCAAAGGGCAGGAGCTCCTTCTTTCTCTCTGCTGTGTACTATTCCATTGTGTAAATTTACCACAGTTTTTTGATCCACTCATTTTCTGATGGGCACTTGGGTTGCTTCCAGCACTTGGCTATTGTTAATTGTGCTGCTATGAACATTGGGATGCATAGGTTCTTTTGGATTGGTATTTCAGGGTTCTTGGGATATAATCCCAGCAGTATATATATATATTTAACTGCCCTGAAAATATCAATTAAGTTCATCTGGTCAAGTGTTTCATTTAAGGTTACTGTTTTTCTTGTTGATTTTTTGTGTGTGGAAGAAATCTATTCGTGTCAATGGAGTATTAAAATGCTCTACTATGACTGTGTTACTGTTAAGCTCTTCCTTTTTGTCCATTGATATTTGCTTTATATATTTAGGTACTCCTCTGTTGGGTGCCTAAATGTTTAAGAAGGTTATATTTTCCTGTTGGATTGATCCTTTTATCATTATACAATGTTTTTTAATCTCTTGTTATAGCCTTTGTTTTAAAGTCTGTCTTGTCTGTTAAAGAATTGCTACCCCAGCTTTTTCTTTTTTCCATTTGAATGAGATACCTTTTTCCATCTTTTACTTTCATTTTGTATATATTTTTTTCATTCTGAGGTGGATCTCTTGTAAACAGCATATATATGGTTGTGTTGTCTTATTTATTCAGCTCCACTGTGTATTTTGATAGAAGCATTTAATCCATTTGCATTTAATATGATTATTGATAGGTATGTATTTATTGCCATTTTGTTCTTTATAACTATGATTCTCTTTAGTTTCTTCTTTTTCTTAAAGAAGACCCTTTAATATTTTTTATAAATAATACTAGCTTAGTGGTAATGAACTCTTTTGGCATTTTCTTGTCTGAGAAGCTCTTTATTTCACCTTCAGTTTTAAATGATAGTCTTATTGGGTCGAGAAGTCTTTGGTTGTAGGGCCTTTCTTTTCATCACTTTGAATATTTCATGCCAATCTCTTCTGGCCTTTGAAGTTGCTTTTGAGAAATCAGTTGATAATCTTCTGGGAGCTCCCTTGTAGGTAAGTAACTGCTTTTCTCTTGCTGCTTTAAAGATTCTCTCTTTGTTTTTAATCTTTTGCATTTTAATTATGATGTTTCTTGGCATGGACCTTGTTTGGGTTCATCTTGTTTGGGATCTCTGAACTTCCTGGAACTGTGTGCCTTTTTTTTTCAACAGGTTAGGGAAATTTTAGCCTTATTTCTTCAAATAGGTTCTTGATTCCTTCCTCTCTCTTTTCTCCTTCTGGTACCCCTATGACACAGATGTTGTTATGCTTCATGTTGTCCCAGAGGTCCCTCAGACTATTTTCATTTAACATGTTTTTTTTCTTTTTTTTCTTTTTTTGCTCTGATTGGGTGTTTTCTGTTACCTTGTCTTCCAAATATCTGATTTAATTTTTTGCTACATGTAGACTGCTGTTGATTTTCTTCTAGTGTATTCTTTTTAAAAAAAGATTTTATTTATTTATTTTTAGAGGGAGGGGAAGGGAGGGAGAGAAGAAGGGAGAGAGGGAAGAGAAACATCAATGCGTGGTTGCCTCTCGTGTGTCCCCTACTAGGGACCTGGCCTGCAGCTCAGGCATGTGCCCTGACTGGGAATTGAACTGGCAACGTTTTGGTTCACAAGCTGGCACTCAACCCACTGAGCCACACCAGCCAAGGCATCTAGTGTATTCTTCATTTTAGATATTCTATTCTTCATTTCTGACTAGTTTTTATATATGTTTTCTATTTTTTTTTTTTTGCTGTTTCTTTGTTGAAGTTCTTGCTAAGTTCCTTGAGCATCCTTATAACCATTGTTTTGAATTCCGTATCTGGTATCAGATTGCTCGCCTCCTTTTAATTTAGTTATTATTCTGGGTATTTCTTCTGTTTCATTTAGAACATGATTTCTTTGTCTCCCCATTTTGGCTGCCTCTGTTCTTTTCTATGTGTTAGGTAGATCTGCTGTTCCTCCCAGTCTTGGTATGGTGGCCTTATGTAGTAGATGTCTTGTGGGGCTCAATGGTATAGTCTCCCTGATCACCTGAGGTAGGTGCTCCAGGAATGCCCCTTATCTGGGTTATGTGGGCCCTGTTGTTGTAATTGAGTCTTAATTGCTGCTTGTTTGTAAGTGTGTTTGTTTCTCTTGCTGGATTGACTCAAAGTACAGTGTATGAGCTGCTGTGTGTGAGTTGACTCCAAAAGCTGAATTCACCCCAACAGGGACTGGTGTCTGGCAAGATCTCCCTTTTTGTGTGCCACTTATGGAGCTAACTGGGTCATGTTCTGATGTGTTCTGAATCACTAGCTGTGTTGTTTCTGGGGCAACTTGAGAGGGGAATCCAGTGCTGGTCCATGTCAGCTGCTGCCTGTGATGAGCCTGAACTATGTGTTTGGAGCTACAAAGTGATCCAAATTTTGTTGCTACTTCTGCTGAGTGTCAGTGTATGTGGGAGGGGCCTAGCTGTGCCCTAAGGTCAGTTTCCACCAGCACTGAGCCTGGGGGAAAGTTAGCAAAAGGCCCAAGGCTCCCAGACACCTGCCCTCATCTATTAGCTGCCTGTTAGGCTTAGTAACTGAAAGTTTCTGGCAGTATGTATGTTGTGTGAGTTACCAGGTAGGGGTGAGTGGTGTTCACCAGATTGATGCAGCTTCAAACATGGTGCCAATACTGGGTTTGAGGCCACTCAGCCACAGTATCAGGGTACACCAAGGTAAGCTGCCACCTGCTAGTGCCTGTTGACCTTTGTGGTAGGGCGGAATCTCAGTGATTCATTTGGGCAGTGATTTTCAACAAGTGTGCCATGACACACTGGTATACCACAAAAATTTTTAAGGGACTCAGGACACGGTAGAGAAGATGTCGCCCTCCCAGATAGAGGCTTGGTGTAGGCCCGTGAGATGGTGCTTTTAGAAGTGAGGCCTGGGAGGGACCTGTGTGTGAAGCCTGTGTGTAGCTGGGACTATGGAGGGCAGGGTTGCTACATTAAGACTGCATTGGTGGGGAACAAGGAGTGCTGCAAGATGGTGCTGCTGCTGGTGTTCGCCAAGGACACCTATGCCAGGAGTTATGTCCTGACCATGTTTGAGGACTACACCATGAACTTTGACATAGACAAGTACCACACTGAGCTAAACATCTGGGACACTTTAGGTCATTTTTTCTTTCAACATCAGCCTAATTTATTTTTCAAGAGGTTTTTTTTTTATTACTTTATTGTTTTTCAATTACAGTTGCCTGCATCCTCTCCCTTCCCCTTCCCCCACCCCGTCCAACCCCACCTTCCCTCCCCTGCCTCCCACCTTCCCCTTGGTTCTGTCCATGTGTCCTCTATAGTGGTTCCTGAAAACGCTTCTCCCCATAGTCCCCTCCCCCCTCCCCTCTGGCTATTGTTAGATTGTTCTTAATTTCAATGTGTCTCGTTATATTTTGCTTGCTTTTTTCTTTTGTTGATTATGTTCCAGTTAAAGGTGAGATCATATGGTATTTGTCCCTCACCGCCTGGTTTATTTCATATAGCATAATGCTCTCCGGTTGTATCCATTCTGTTGCAAAGGGTATAAGCTCCTTCTTTTTCTCTGCTGCGTAGAATTCCATTGTGTAAATGTACCATAGTTTCTTGATCCACTCATTTGTAGATAGGCACTTAGGTTGTTTCTAGCATTTGGCTATTGTGAATTGTGCTGCTATGAACATTGGAGTGCATAGGTTCTTTTGAATTGGTGTTTCAGGGCTCTTAGGGTATAATCCCAGCAGTGGAATTGCTGAGTCAAAAGGCAGTTCTATTTTTAGTTTTCTGAGGAAATTCCATACTGCTTTCCACAGTGGCTGCACTAGTCTGCATTCCCCCCAACAGTGCAGTAGGGTTCCCTTTTCTCCACATCCCCTCTAACAGTTATCTGTTGCTTTGTTTATGATGGCCATTCTGACTGGTGTGAGGTGTTATCTCATTGTGGTTTTAATTTACATCTCTCTGATGGCTAATGATGTTGAACATCTTTTCATATGTCTCTGTATGTCCCTCTTTTCGAGGGCCCTCTGTATGTCCTTTTTCGAGAAGTGTCTGTTCATGTCTTTTGCCCATTTTTTAATTGGTTTTTTTTTTGTCTTCCTGGAGTGGAGTTGTGTGAGTTCTTTATATATTTTGGAGATCAAACCCTTGTCTGAGGTATCATTGGCAAATATGTTTTCCCATACGGTTGGTTCTCCTTTTATTTTAATACTGTTTTCTTTAGCTGTGCAGAAGCTTTTTATTTTGATGAGGCCTCATTTGTTTATTCTATCCTTTATGTCCCTTGCTCTAGGGGACATATCAGTGAAGATGTTGTTGTGTGGAATGTCTGAGATTTTCCTACCAATGTTTCCCTCTAGGACTTTTATGGTGTCGCGACTTATATTTAAGTCTTTTATCCACCTTGAATTTATCTTTGTGTATGGTGTAAGTTGTGCTTGAGTTTCATTTTTTTGCATGCAGCCGTCCAGATTTCCCAACACTATTTGTTGAAGAGGCTATTTTTATTCCATTTTATGCTTTTGCCCCCTTTGTCGAAGATTAATTGCCCGTAGAGACTTGGGTTTATTTCTGGGCTCTCTATTCTGTTCCATTGGTCTATCTGTCTGTTTTTATGCCAGTATCAAGCTGTTTGGATTACAGTGGCCTTGTAACACAGTATGATATCAGGAATAGTGGTCCCTCGTGCTTTGCTCTTCTTTCTCAAAATTGCAGCTGATATTTGGGGTTGTTTATGGTTACATATAAATTTTTGAAGTGTTTGTTCTATATCTGTGAAATATGCCATTGGTACTTTGATAGAGATTGCATTGAATCTATAAATTGCTTTGGAGAGTATGGACATTTTGATGATGCTGATTCTTCTGATCCATGAGCATGGTATATGTTTCCATTTGTTTGTGTCTTCCATGATTTCTTTCTTCAGTGTTGTGTAGTTTTCTGAGTACAGGTCTTTTACCTCCTAGGTTAGGTTTATTCCTAGGTATTTTATTTTTTTGTCGTTGCTATATCAAATGGGATTTTTTCCCTGAGTTCTGCTTCTGCTGTTTTACTGTTGGTGTACAAAAATGCCTTTGATTTCTGGATATTGACTTTGTATCCCGCTGCTTTGCCAAATTCAATTATTAGGTTGAGTAGTTTTTTGGCAGAGTCTATAGGATTTTCTATGTACACTATCATGTCATCTGCAACCAATGACAGTTGTATTTCCTCTTTTCCAATTTGAATGCCTTTTATTTCCTTTTCTTGTCTGATTGCTGTGGCTAAAAATTCCAGTACTGTGTTGAATAGAAGTGGTGATAGTGGGCAATCTTGTCTTGTTCCTGATCTTAGTGGGAAAGTTTTTAGTTTTTTACCATTGAGTATGGTGTTGGCTGTAGGTCTCTCATACATGGCCTTTGTTATGTTGAGGAATGTTCCTTCTATTCCCACTTTTCTAAGTGTCTTTATCATAAATGGGTGCTGTACCTTATCAAATGCTTTTTCTGCATCTATGGATATGATCATGTGATTTTCGTCTTTGCTTTTGTTTATGTGATGTATTACATTTATTGTTTTGCGGATATTGTACCATCCTTGCATCCCTGGGATGAATCCCACTTGATCATGGTGTATGATCTTTTTAATGTATTGCTGGATGCGGCTTGCCAATATTTTGTTGAGTATTTTAGCATCTATGTTCATCAGCAATATTGACCTGAAGTTTTCTTTCTTTGTTGTGTCTTTATCTGGTTTTGGGATTAGGATGATGCTGGCTTCATAAAAAGAGTTTGGGAGTCTTCCACCATTTTGGATTTTGGGGAATAGTTTGTGAAGGATAGGGGTTAGTTCTTTCTTAAATGCTTTGTAGAATTCTCCTGTGAAACCATCTGGTCCAGGGCTTTTGTGTGTCGGGAGTTTTTTGATTACTGCTTCAATTTCATCTGCTGTTATTGGTCAGTTCAGGGTTTCTGCTTCTTCTCCATTTGGTTTTGGAAGATTATATTTTCCTTAAAATTTGTCCATTTCACGTAGGTTTTCATATTTCTTGGCATAATGATCTTTGTAGTAGCGTCTTACAATCCTTTGTATTTTTGTGACATCAGTTGTAATATATCCTCTTTCATTTCTGATTGAGTTTATTTGGGTCCTCCCTCTTTTTTTCTTGATGAGCCTGCTTAAAGTCTTGTCAATTTTGTTTATCTTTTCAAAGAACCAGCTCCTGGATTCATTGATCCTTAGAATTGTGCTTTTAGTCTCTATGTCATTTAATTCTGCTCTGATCTTGGTTATTTCCTTCCTTCTACTTGCTCTGGGCTGTCTTTGTTGTTGTTCCTGGAGTTCTTGTAGGCGTATGGTTAGGTTGTTTGTTTGAAATGTTTCTATTTTTTTTAGGTAGGCCTGTATTGCTATGAACTTCCCTCTCAGGACTGCCTTCGCTGTGTCCCATAAGTTTTGGGTTGTTGTAAGTTCATTTTCATTTGTTTCGAGAAACTTTTTGATTTCTTCCCTAATCTCCTCCTTGACCCATTCATTGTTTAATAGCATGCTATTCAATCTCCATGATTTCGAGTGTTTTGGGTTTTTTTCCTTTGGGTTGGTTTCTAATTTCAGTCCCTTGTGGTCAGAGAAAATACTTGATATGACTTCAATTTTCTTGAATTTGTTGAGGCTTGTTTTGTGCCCTATCATATGGTCTATTTTTGAAAATGTTCCATGTGCATTAAAAAAATGTGTATTTAGCTTCTTTGGGGTGAAAGGCTATGTATATATCGGTTAAGTCCATTTATTCCAGGGAATTGTTCAATGCCACAATATCTTTGTGTATATTTTGTTTGGAGGACCTGTCCATTTTTGACAGTGGGGTGTTGAAGTCCCTTACTATAATTGTGTTGCTATCAATGTCTTTCTTGAAGTCTTCCAAAATTTTCTTTATGTATTTCGGTGCTCCTATGTTGGGTGTGTATGTATTTACAATGTTTATGTCTTCTTGGTGGATTCTTCCCTTGAGTATTATAAAGTGTCCTTCTGGATCTCTCTTTATGGCCCTTTTTTTTTGAAGTCTATTTTATCTTATATGAGTATTGCTACCCCGGCTCTTTTCTCTTGTCCGTTTGCTTCGAAAACTTGTTTCCAGCCCTTCACTTTCAGTTTGTGTAAGTCTTTTGTTCTGAGGTGTCTCTCTTGTAGGCAGCATATGTATGGGTCATGCTTTCTTATCCGTTCCGCTATTTTGTGTCTTTTAATTGGAGCATTTAATCCATTTACATTTAAGGTTATTATTGATAGGTACTTATTCATTGCCATTTTTTTGTACCTGTGTTCCTCTCTCTCTCTCTCGCTTTTCCTTCCTTTCCTTAAAGCAGTCCCTTTAGCATCTCTTGCAGAGCTGGTTTGGTGGAGGTGTATTCTTTTAGACTTCTTTTGTCTGCGAAGCTCCTTATTTGGCCATCTATCTTGATTGAGAGCCTTGCTGGGTACAGTAACCTTGGTTGCAGTCCTCTGGTTCTCATTACTTGGAATATATCTTGCCATTCTCTTCTGGCTTGGAGCGTTTCCATTGAGAGTCAGCTGCTAGCCTTATCGGGGCTCCCTTGTATGTTACTTCCTGTTTCTGCCTTGCTGCCTTTAAGATTCTCTCTTTGTCTTGGAATTTTGCCAGTTTAATGATGATGTGTCTTGAAGTGGGCCTGTTTGGGTTCATTTTGATTGATACTCTCCGTCTTTCCTGGATTTGTGTGACTTTTTCTTTCATCAGATTAGGGAAGTTCTCCATCATTACTTTTTCAAGCAGGTTTTCTATTCTTTGCTCTTTTTCTCCTTTTGCTATCCCTATTATATGAATATTGTTACGTTTCATGTTGTCCTGCATTTCCCTTATTACTTCTTCATTTTTTCTAAGTCTCTTTTCCTTTCCTTGATCTTTTTGTGTGTTTTTTTGTACTTTTTCCTCCAGCTCGCTGATCCAATCCTCTGCTTCATCGAGCTTGCTTTTGATTCCTTCTATTGTGTTCTTCAGTTCAGATATTGTATTCTTCATTTCCTCTTGGCCCTTGTGGATAGTTTCTATTTCTGTTTTCATGTTGATATAGTTTGCTGTGAGTTCATTGTAGTTTCCTTGTAGTTTCTGGTAATTTACTGCGAGCTCATCTAGCTTTTTGAGCTTCTTGATAAGCAATGTTTTGAACTCAATATCTGATAGTTGGCTTGCCTCTGTTTCATTTATCATTCTTTCTGACGCTTCCTCCTTTCCTTTCATTTGGGGATTGTTTCTTTGTCTTCCCATTGTTTGTGAGACTCTTCTTGCTAGCCTCTGTTTCTTAAATTGTTCTGACTCCCTGGTTTTATGGTATGAGCTTCTATGGTAGAATACCTGCGAGGTTCAGTTGTGTAGTCTCCTTAATCTCCTTAGCTCGCTGGTCGTGGACTGTCATTTATGTTGGCTCTCTGTATGTTTTGGGTTTTGGTTGTTATTGGGTCTTTCTTTGGTGGATCTTGTCCTCCAACTAGTTAACTGAGGGTCACTCCATCCACCATGCCTTGTATTCTGTTGTGCAGGTGTGGACAGGTTGTGTTGAAGCTGATTCTTCTGTGTGAACAAGGTTTTGAGGCTTCTCTCTCACTCTTATTCAGTTGTTTGTTGTGGGTAATTTCTCCACCAATTGGTGTATTATCCGTTTGGTCCTGGATTGAGTTTAATGTGGGTTCCACTTCCTCCTTCACCTTCTTCCTTTTTTTTCTGTTGATGGTTCCTTTGTTGGTGGATTTCTTCTTCCAGCAGGTGTACTGGTGTTCACTGCTCCCACCTTGCAAGTTCTCTGGAGTAGCAAAGTTAAATTTGTCTCACTGTCTCTGTTTTTTGGGCTGACCCCTGTCCAGGTCTAACTCTGGTTTTTCACACCTCCAGGTTTTAACGTCTCACCTGTGGGTAAAGAAGAGAGGGGGAGAAAGGAATAAAAAAAGGAGTGAAGGAAGGGAGAATGGATAATATAAGGAAAGAAAGGAAGGAAGGAGGAATAAAAAAGAAAAAAGGAAAGAAAGGAAGGACAAATTAAAAAAAGAAAAAATTTTTTTCTATTTTTTATAAATTTAAAGAAAACAAAACAAAAAAGCGAAAAAATAAGAAATAAAAGGAGGAGGGGACTAGGAATACTAAAGGAAAGGGAGGAAGAAGGAATTTAAAAAATAAAGAAGGACAGAAAGGAAGAAGGGTAAAAAAAAGGACTCCCCCCAAAAAAACCTTCTTCTTTCTGGTTTTAAACGTGTCCGGCCAGGCCTGTTCTTTTGGTCTTCCTGGCTGTGTCAGGCTGGGAAGATATTAGTTTTGCTTTTCTCCCTTCCTGAGATACAGTCTTCGCTGTTGTCCCGCCTTCAGCCCAGTTTCCAGGTGTGCTTCTGGGTGCAGACTGGGTCTGTTGTTGTGCGTTTTTGAGGTGCACCAATTAGGGGCAACTCACCCACTGCCTACTTGCTCTTTGCTGGTCTAGATGCTAGATGCTAGTCAAGAGTTTGTGAGGACTGCCGCTCCCCTCAATGGGGCACTTCTGCCTTTCTCTTACAGAGCCAGTTGGCCCTGTAGGGCTCTGTGTGCAGGGGCTGGGTGGCAAGTGCTTTGTCCCCAGCTGTCGTTGTGAGCTCTGACTACCTGTGTTCCCTTTCCCCTTTTTCCCTGGATTGGGCGCCAGTGAGCCGCGATCCCGGGCACCCAGTTGTGCACCGTCCTTGGTATTTTTCAAGTGGGCATGAGTGGTCCGCGGATCACCAGGTGCACACAGTCCCTAATTCCCCTTGATTGGCTGCTCAAGCCGCAACTGGCCCTGGTGCCGTTGGTTGCAAACTGTTCCTGGTTCTTCTGGAGTGGGCAGGGACAGGCCTCGGGTAATGCGATAGGTACAGTCTCCAATTCCACTTGATGGGAGTGCAAGCTGCCATGGGCTGAGAGCCGCCGTTTGTGCACTCACCCCGGTGCTTCTGGGGAGTGGGCAGGCAGGGTGCCCTGGGCCTCTGATCCCCAGGCATGCACCGACCCTGGGGCTGTTGGGGACAGGGCCTCTCCAAACATTGCAGAGTGCCTATTTTTCTTTTTGAAAAATTTTTTCTATTTACGCCCGCCAGTCCAAACAAGCACCTGGCCTCTCACACATCCCAACCTGGCTCTCTCCCAAGAATCTTGCAGCAGACCCGGCAGCTGCCAGGTCTGGAGCTGCAGCTCGCCCTGCTCCCTGCGCTTGTCCCAGGGACCTTTGTGTTCCAAAACACTTTCCTTACCATCCGATCATTCAATGTCCCCTATAATCTTGGTCACCAATCTTCATATATGCTGGAATATCGTTGGGTGTTCACTCTGTTCCTCAGAAAATTGGCTAGATGTTTCACCAGTGGGCAGGAGGAAGTGGACTCTGCTTCCCCCTATCTCGCTGCCATCTTCCACTTTAGGTCTTTCTTACTATGATAATGTTGGCCTGTGGCCTACCTTGATGCAGATGCTGTGCTCATCTGCTTCAATATTAGCCCACCAGAAA
>PVJI01029639.1:0-15185 GCA_004026765.1 Micronycteris hirsuta
CATGAGAGGCAACCACACATTGATGTTTCTCTCTCTTTCTCCCTCCCTTCCCCTCTCTAAAAATAAATAAAATCTTAAGAAAAAATGAACTATAAAAGCATTGGGAAAAAATACATCAAAGATCAACATCTCTCCCCCCAAACAATTCACAACCAGATGGTTCTATCAGTATTAAAGTTATTACATTTCTATTTAAAACAGGCAAAGGAATTAACACCAACTCAGTTTTATACACCAGACACTGATACCAAAGCTGGCAGTGGTGACTAAGTGTTCCCACCTTCATGTGAGTCAGGTAGTCCCTTCACTGATCTGGGCAGCCTATTACTATAACTGCTGATGGGATGCAGCAGAAGTGCTAGTCCAGTATCAGGCCTCACCTTTCAGAAAACTAACAATGCCGACTGCCATCCTCTTGGCACTGTGGGAGTCCTGAGCTGTCAGATCAGAAGCCCAGCCAGCTTTCTGGAACAAACCATATGGAGAGACCACAAAAAGACGGGAGGACAAGCCAACCAGCTACCATTTAAATACGACCACACCAGAGACCCCAAGGAAGATCTATAGAACCACGCACCCAAGCCTGGTCAACCACAGAATTGTGAGAGCTGATAAAATGGTATGGTTTAAAGCCACTATTTTGGGTGGTTTGTTTCATAGAACAGATAATTGACAACACTGACAAAGCACGTGTATATATCCCCCTCTCCCAAAACATTAGAAACCAACAACACTCACAGTTGAAAAATTCATCTACAAAATAATAGATCATACATTACAGTTCACTAAATGGTAAACACCATGGCCAGGAAGAGTGTAGCTCAGGGAATGCAAATAGTTTTTTTCCTTTTAATTTAATACACACCCAAGGATATGTTTATTGATTTTAGAGAGAAACATTGATATGAGAGAAAAATTGATAGGTTGCCTCCTGTGTGCACCCTGACGAGGGCTTGAACCTGCAACCTAGGGAGGTGCCTGGACCAGAAATCAAACCTGCAATCTTTCGGTGTGTGGGCCAATGCTCCAACCAACTGAGCCACCAAGTCAGGGCAGAAACGCAAGTAGTTATATTTATGTACTCACTGGCTTCAGAACTTGTCAAACCCTGTACTCATCACATTTTGACAAGAAAAAAAAGTGTTTCAATACTTGGTGCTTGCTCAGGACTTGTCACACTTACTAGAAGTTGTGTGAGTCACAACACCGCCCCGCAAGAGAAAATGCTTCATCGTTCAGTACTCGTCAGTTTCAGCACGTGTCATGAGTTCTGGAACAAACTAATGATGAGCACCGAGGTACCACTATAGTTTAACGATAGAATTCTATTCATATAATTCATACCATTAGGGAGTTAAGTAAAACCAGTATGATCATATCTCAAGTACCAAAAGCATACTTCAAAAAACCATATTTATTAATTACCACTATTTTATTTTAAATTATGGTACTGAATTTATTTTGAGGCTTCAAGTTACACTGAGGGAGGCCACATGTTTTGGTATTTTTCCTGGAGAAATATGAGATAGGAAGATTGAGAAAGGAGACTGTGGCTTCCTATAAAGTCATGAAAAAGATAAGCTGCCACCTATTATCAGCAGCAGTCAACATCTTTCCGAAAGTTCCAGACCAATAAAAAAACTTCTAGACAACAAAATCAATATGAAGAAGAAATGAGTTTATGTAAATATCAGAATGTGGACAAGTCATCATAATTTGCAACTTTTGTTCATATTCAGCCAAAGCCAGTTAGATAATAGAAAAAAGAATTCATTCACACTAGAAACAAAAAGTAGAAAATAATTGGGAAACCACTAAAAAGAAATGGTATGCTTTACATATGTAATTAGCTAAGAGTGAGCACATGGGATTGTGATATTTAGGAGATAAAAGGAGAACTTTCATTTTCTACATTATTTATTTTTTACCTTTTTTTTAAACCTACACATATACAAGTATTACCTTCTAGCCAAGTATTACAAGTAGTCAATACAATTTCAAATTTTCAAATATTATACATTCATTTCAAATACGGGATATATTTTATCATTTTATTTGGGGACTTAAACACAAAAGAACATTGTATAATTTAAGTTCAGGAGTGATGGAGGGCCGGCAACATGGTAATGGTCTTCGTTGCTCTTTATCCTCACAGCTGACTCACATGGACTTTAGGGATCACCAGTGTGCATGGTTATGTGTGCTCTGAGTGTACATGTGAAGGAGGAAAGTGACTGCAGACCCACAATAAACATATAAACATCACCAATCCCATTCACTGTTTATCAGCAGAGATATAGATGAAAATATGAGCTGGCTACCAAAATTAAGGGGAAAAATCATTTTAAATAATGTAAATAATCTACACAGGGCAGCCTACAAGTAGGTCTATTATGAAAACATACAGATCCACGTCCTAGGTGAAGCCTCCCTATAACTTGATTTTGGCCAGAAATGTTCCCCTATATAAAAACAAAACTGGGTGTATAGTATGTACCAGGTACCAGGCTTATCTATTCTTTTACATGTGAATGCCTCTTTCAGATTCCTGGGCTGGTAATGGAGGGGACTACTAGTAGGGTAAGGCCACACTGACCACCAGGCAGTGAAAAGATTCACTCTGTGCTTCTCTAACTTCTACCATTCATAGGTCATTAAACAACAGAAACTGCACTCCACTTAGCTGACCAACTGTTCATGTGACTTTTCTGGCAATGGGAATCGGGGGGGGAAACTACAAAGTTCTTTTCTAGCCCCAATTTCTATTTCCCTTTCCAAAGTGGTGATACTGGTACTCTCACAGACAGGCAAGAGCCAGACGAGCCACCACTGTTGGAAATGGGCTAATTCATTGTGTCCTTCCTTTTTCTTCCCAAATAGCCCAGCAGTTGTCATTAAACATTACATATACTGAAAACTTTTACAGACCACCATCTCCACCTGCCCATGTAATTTAGAAACACATATTCCAGGAATTCAGCTCCCTGGCTTACACAATGCACACTACCAGAAACAACACAAAATGCACAGGGACTGACTTTCTCCCTGCAATAGCTAAGTGTAACTCTCTTATTGTTTAAACGATTCAAATGTATGGTAATAAATATTTACTTTCATTCAAAACACACACACACATTGTAGTAACTATAGGAATGTTATAATTATAGATGCAGATTACAAAAAGGAGGAATCCTATACAATAAAAAAACAAACCATTCTCAGCCAAGTGTTCCTGGTTATATTAAAGAATATCTGTAACCTTTAAAACCAAAGAGGGGTGGGACAAGGCAGGATGGAGAAAGAAGTGTATAAGTTTGTGTGGAGGGATTCGGCCTCATACCACAGGGAAGCTCGGCAGGACCTCAGTATGAGGTTACCACAGGACGTGCTCCAGAACGCCTTGTCTAATCAGCTGCTCACACTTCCACCGAGGTAGAAAGTGCTGAGTAGAACAGATGGTAGAGAGAAAGAGAAAGATTGGAAAACAATTTTAAATTACATTCCACATCATTAAAAAGCAACAACTGGTTATATATTTTTCAAATTTCAATAGTTATACAGTTAAAAGCTAAACTTAAGTGTATTTGCTGTTTTCATCAACTGAAACTGATGGTAGGTAGAAGTGTATTGAATTCTTATTTTTGTAAACAAATTTTTGAACTCTTATTTTTGGTTAAGTTAAATTAAAAAACTTCTGAATTCTAGTAGGTATTTTCCTTAGTATTTACATTTGAATTTATGCACAGAAAACCCAGGTAGGTGAGATTATTAGGCACCAGAGAGATGACAAGTTGTACAACTCATTAGGAAGACCAACAAAGGAATGCTCCATTAAACTATTTATTCTAATTATGATGGCAACTTTTCTCCTGTACTTTTCAAGGATCAAAAATATTTGTAACCTATGAAGTAGATACTATTCACACACTATGTTGTTAAGACACCAACACCTAGCTAATGGTATCACTCGTCCTCCATGTCCTGAGAGGATACTCTTTCATCGTGAAGTGGAAAGGAGTCTCCTTGTCTGATTGCCTCTCAACACACAGGAGCATAAAACAGAAATGAATATTTCCTAAACTTTGGGGTGAGGAAGTACAGGAAGCAAGGGCAGAAGACTTTCCAAGCTCATGGATGACCAAAGTAATCTCAAAGAAAAGAAAGATATACTTGGGTAAAAACAAAAAACAGTACATTATATAGTACAGAGCAAATAGCCTTAGAAAAGAATTGCAACAGAAGAGATTACCAAAAATACCCAAAGAAGCAAAACGTAACTTTAGTAGCACTGTGCACCTACAAGTCCCTCCTAATAAACTCAAAGCCCTTATATAATTCCTGTGACCAAATACATGCTTCCAAATTAGTCATGAAAACACATGGGCCAAGGACTATTAACAAGTTTAAAAGATTTTAGAAGGTATAATATAAAAAAAGGGGCCCACTACAACATACCACCACCACCCCAAAGAAAAAAAGGCAAGGACATGTTATTTATTTAACAATTATTCCAATTTTTTCTAAAAAGAGGGGTTTCCTGATTTCTAGACAAACAGAAACATGTTTGTCATATTGACAGGCATAAGTGAATGTATGGTAAAAAAAAAAAAGGTCTCCCTAATGTTTTACAGTATATGGACAGATTCCATAGAAAACTGATTTTAGATGTGGTGAGACATTTTTTTTTTAAGATTTTATTTATTTATTTTTAGAGAGAGGAGAAGGGAGGGAGAAAGAGCAATGTATGGTTGCCTCTCACATGGCCCTCACTGGGAACCTGGCCTGCAACCCAGGCATGTGCCCCGACTGGGAATCGAACCGGGACCTTTTGGTTCCCAGCCCGCGCTCAATCCACGGAGCTACACCAGCCGGGCTTGGTGAGACATTTTTATAAGCACTTTAATATCAACTATAGTAGATTATGTGTTTTTAAAATTTTCTCATTTTTATAATGAAGGGTTGGGTGATAGTAACAAAAAGCACTGCCATGGGAACCAATGTCACCCCAATAAATTTAATAAAAAACAAAGGAAAATAATTCTTTTGACAAAAACAGCATTACCAAGGGAAAGGCTTCTGCATGGTCCACACAGAAAATAATTGTCTAACACAGGAGCAAATGGAAGAAGGGCTTAGCTGGGTTCCCACTTACCTAAGCTCTACCCAAGTATTCCCTGCCACTGAGGAATAAGCACCATCTGGGCACACTGGGTGGGAAGATAAGCCATAAAGTTTGAGAAAAAATTTCAACCACAGGATGGTATTTAGGAAAAAGTGACATTTTCTCATATCTTGCTTTATGAGCATAGCTTTATTCTTGTGAACCAAAGCTTCACACTGGGTCCTCAGAAATATAGATTTTTAAGAGATCATTAATTTCAGTATTAATATTAATTCATTAGTATTATTCAATTCATTAGTATCCTACTTCTCTAAGAGTACACTGGGAGGAAAATTCTGCCTTAAAAAATAAAGATTTTAGGATGCCCTGAAAATCTATCTTAAAATATTTAACCTTTGTTTTATGAAACAATCAAAGCTCTAAGGGTACTCGTAAACTAAAAGATCAAGGCACCCTCTCTTAAGAAAATAAGTCTAAGAATCACATAACCTGAAGCATTATTTTGTTCCATTCCAAAAACAAAGACATAGGGTCATTAGACACTAACCAACAAGATGGGAGGGAAAGAAAGAGTGGTTCTAATTAGGTCATTTTCCTCCTGTATTAATGTGACTACATAAAATTGAAATAGGATAAACATTAATTTAGCTAATGTGAAATTAATGAAACTTGAAGGTTTTGAAGGAAACAATAAATATATTGAGATTCTTAGAAAGAAAAAATTTGGTTTAAGTAACAACTTCATAGTTTTAGTCTTTCCCTAGTAAATTATTACTCAGAAATTTTTGATATATATCATTATTTGTTCGCTAAAGAATTAGGATTTACCATATGGGAAAACATATTTGCCAATGATACCTCAGACAAGGGTTTGATCTCCAAAATACATAAAGAACTTACATGACTCCATTCCAGGAAGACAAAAAAAAACAATTAAAAAATCAGCAAAAGACTTGAACAGACACTTCTCCACGGAGGACATACAGACGGCCGAGAGACATATGAAAAGATGCTTAGCATCACTAGCTATCAGAGAGATGCAAATTAAAACCACAATGAGATACCACCTCACACTGGTCAGAATGGCCACCATAAACAAAGCAACAGGTAAGTGTTGGAGAGGATGTGGAGAAAAGGGAACCCTAGTGCACTATAGGTGCGACTGCAGACTGGTGCAGCCACTGTGGAAAACAGTATGGAATTTCCTCAGAAAACTAAAAATGGAACTGCTTTTTGACCCAGCAATTCCACTGCTGGGATTATACCCTAACGGCCCTGAAACACCAATCTAAATGAACCTATGCACCCCAATGTTCATAGCACCACAGTTACAATAGCCAAGTGCTGGAAGCAACCTAAGTGCCCATCAACAAATGAGTGGATCAAGAAACTATGGTACATTTACATAATGGAATTCTATGCAGCAGAGAAAAAGAAGGAGCTTATACCCTTTGCAACAGCATGGATGAAACTGGAGAGCATTATGCTAAGCGAAATAAGCCAGGTGGTGAGGGACAAATACCATATGATCTCACCTTTAACTGGGACATAATCAACAAAAGTAAAAAGCAAGCAAAATATAAGCAGAGACATTGACATTAAGAACAATCTAACAATAGCCAGAGGGGAGGGGAGAGGGAACTGTGGAGAGAAGGGTTTTCAGGAACTACTATAAAGGACACATGGACAAAACCAAGGGGGAAGGTGGAAGCAAGGGAGAGAGGTGGGTTTGGATGGGGTTGGGGGGAGGGGAGAGGAGAAAATGCAAATAACTGTAATTGAAGAACAATAGAGTAATTAAAAAAAAAAGAATTAGGCCCTGGCTGGTGTGGCTCAGTGGATTGAGCACTGGCCTACGCATCAAAGGGGTGCCAGTTCAGTTCCCAGTCAGGGCATATGCCTGGGTTGCGGGGTGCGTGAGGAGCAATGGCACATTGGTCTCTCTCCCTCTCTTTCTCTCTCTCTTCTCCTTTATCTAAAAATAAAAAAATCTTAAAAAAAAAAAAAAAATAGAAGAATTAGAATTTAGCCCTGGCTGGTGTGGCTCAGTGGATTGAGCGCCAGCCTGCAAACCAAAGGGTCACCAGTTCGATTCCCAGTCAGGGCACATGCCTGGGTTGTGGGCCAGGTCCCCAGCAGGGCATGTGAGAGAGGCAACCACGCATTGTTATTTCTCTCCCTCTCTTCTCCCTCAGTTCCTCTCTCTAAAAATAAATAAATAAAATATTTAAAAGAAGACAAAAACAAAGAAAGATGGAGAACATTTCTATCTCTCCAGGATAAAAAAAGAACTAGGATTTATAAGGTGAAATACAAGCTAAACTTGAGCGCTTATTGCCTTTTTAACTACAATTCAAAGGGTTTAATCCAACATTTTCATAGTGCCTTAACTAGAATAAGGTCAACTATGATAATTTCCCTGGAAAATGATTAGTGTTAAATACAAGCAACATTCTATTAAGTTAATCTTTTCTTAATTACACATATGTGTAACATTTCCCTCAGCATTTCTTTATATTTAGAAAAACTAGTCTTACACTAAACATAAAGCCTAGATATAAATGAGCATCACGAGGTGATGTTTACTTTGCTACTAATGTCAACGTTTCCACCATGCAACACTCTTAGAAGATTTCAAAAATCTTAAGACAATAAATACCTGGCTATTTTTTTTTAATAGCACTGATGTACCATCATCAATTTCAAATTCTCCAAAGTCTTTTAGACATCGTACCTGAAAGGCAAAAATGATGTTTTATCTAAATTATTTCTTAATATGTAGTGACCACAAAGCAAATAAAGATTATACAATATAAATACTCGCACAGTAAAAGTATTAAACTTTCTGTTGGTTTGTTCCTTCCCTGCGTACTTAGTCCTAGTACACCTACTACTATATTCTAGTGGTTCCAATTGTCCTGTTTGATGGGGAGGAAGAAGAATGGCAAAATATCCAAATGCATGTGTGTGCTAACAGCAAGGAAACCCAGGGAGATGCTGAAGGGAGACACCAATGCATTTTTTCCCTCTGCAAATATTGAAGTATTGAGCAGTGGAACTAAATAATTACAAAGAAAAGAGAATGTTTTAGATCAATTCCAACCTGCCTCTTATAGGTCCCTTGCATGAATATCAATTTCTGAGAATAGAACATAGGTAAGTTTGCAAAACTTCTCTTTTAAAAAGATTTTTCCAATCTCCTTTGATATTCAGACTCTTTCCCCAAAATCCTTACAACTAAATCAAGAAAGAGCAGATACAAATTCATGTTATAAGAATCAGGAGAGGTTTTGCCCAACTGGTGTAGCTCAGTGGATTGAGCGCGGGCTGGGAACCAGAGGGTCCCGGTTCTATTCCCCGTCAGGGCACAGGCCTGGGTTGCGGGCCGGGTCCTTAGTGAGGGCCATGTGAGAGGCAACCATACATTGCTGTTTCTCTCCTTCTCTGTCTCCCTCCCTTCCCCTCTCTCCAAAATAAATAAATAAAATCTTAAAAAAAAAAAAAAAGAATCAGGAGAGGTTTTTAGTCAGAAGGTGGGAGGCATAAGACTGCCTTTTGATAACCATGTCTACAACTGCAGAGGAGGAATGTCCCTGGAGAGGTAACAGACCTGGTCACAGTTCTAACTGCTACCAAAGAAAACCAGGACATTTTTTCATCTTCTATGAGAACTCAGGACTGGAGTTTATTCTCCTTAGCACTAGGATTGGTATTAGTAAAGTCAACTTGAGCAGTAAGTTTCAGGCATCCACTTTTCCTAGGTAATTTCATCATGTCTTATAATTCCTCCGGAATCCTACAATGACTTAACCAGGTATTTTCACTTAGTTTGAGAAATGCTATTTTAGAAAATTCCTACCATCACTAACACCTTTTTACTTCTTTAAATAATTATGGAAAATAGTGAATATCCTCAAAAGTAAAAAGAAATATTATGAAACTCAAAGTCCTATCAACTAGCATGAATTATTAGCATCAGGCCCATTTTGTTCCCTAACCAACTTCTATATTTTTAAGCAAATCCTAGACATAATTTCATTTTGCCTATAAATATTATCTATTTCTACAAAATGAGATTCTTTTTAAACAATACCATTTTTAAAATCTCAATACCATTACTATATCTCATTAACTAGGAATTTTTAAATCATGAAATATCCAGTTATATGATGGTGGTGTGGGTAAACTGAGCTCATCTCCTTGCACAACCACACTAAAATTACAACTAAACTAAATAAAAACCATCATTCAGAACTGTCAGAAATTGAGCTGAATGAAAGTCCTACAACTATGGAATTATAGAAGAAACCACATCGAGTCTGGTAGGAGAGGCGGAAACACAGAATGGACTGGTCCAATAACCACATGTGGCAGATAGAAATTAGGAAGGATATCTTAGGAGCAAAGGGTCCCTGGCCCATACCAGTTCCCCAACCCAGGGTTGCAGCACCAGGAAGATAAGACTCTATAACTTCTGGCTGTAAAAACCAGCAGGGATTGAGGTTGTGGAACACAGAAACTGATGGAATCCCTGGCAGTTCCTCTTGAAGAGCCATTGCACAGATTTACTTGGACTTACTCTCTCTGAGCACCAGTGTAGGGGTAGCAGATTGAAAGGCATCAGAGATATGCGGGGAGGAACTGAACTATCTGGCATCAAAGCAAGAGCTGGGAGGCAGCTTTCTCCCAGAGAAAAGTGAAGTCAGAGGCCATTATTCCTTTTCTGAGCAGCCCCCCACACAACAGAGCTGGCAGGGGGGCAACATATCTGAGACACCATCAACTTGGCTCACACTGTTTGCCCCACCTTGGTGATTCCCTGAAGCTCTGCCCTATCCAACTTTCAGGCTGACCCAAAATGTTTCCAATGGCTTTTTCATATGAATGGCTTTTCTTGGCCAATGTTTCAGATTTTTCTAAATTCTCTCAAACAAGCAACATCTGGCTTCAGCAAGCCAGCACCTCTCATTAAGCTGCCCCAGACCTGACACTAGCAGCAGGCCACCTTGCACCTCTAAGCCCAGCACAAATAGCAACCATCTGGAGATCACTTTGTAGCTTTGTAGCTACATTCTGTGTGGACAGAACACAGACAGTGCCTAACCTTGGATGTGCCAACAGCAATCAAGACTCAACTACAATCGGAGGGTATACACAACCCACAGAGCTGGGTTCACCTTGAATATCCAGCTTGAGTAATAGGGGAGGCTGTGCCACTGGACCCTACAGGATACCTCCTACAGTAAGCCGCTCTATCAAGCCTGGGAAGCAGAGTAGCTCTACCTAATAAATAAAAACAAACACAGGGAAGCTGCCAAAATGAGGAGACAATGAAACATGGTCCAAATGAAAGAAAGAGCAAAACTCCAGAAAAAGAACTGAACAAAATGGAGAAAAGCAATCTATCAGACATAGAGTTAAACACACTGGTTATAAGGATGCTCAAGGACCTCAACAGTGCAAAAAGGATTTTTTATGCCTTTGTTTCCAGTCAGAAACAAAGGATACACTAACTGAAATAAAGAACAATTTGCACGGAATCAACAGTAGAGTGGCTGAAGCTGAGAATCAAATCAGCAATTTAAAACATAAGGAAGCAAAAAAAAAAAACCCAATCAGAACAACAAGAAGAAAAAAGAATCCCCCCCACTCCCCAAAATGAGGATACTCTAAGAGCCTCTGGGACAATTTCAAGCATACAAACATCTTAGGGGTGCCAGAAGAAGAGAAAGAGCAAAAAGTTAGAAATCTTTTTCAAAAAATAAAAGAAAATCTCCCTAACTAGGGACAAGGAAATAGACATACAAGTCCAAGAAGCACAGAGAGTACCAAACAGGATGGGCCCAAACAGACCCACTGCTAAACACATCATAATTAAAATGTCAAATAAGAAAACAGAATCTTAAAAGCAGCAAGAGAAAAGCAGTTAGTTATGTACAAGGGAGCCTCCATAATACTGTCAGATGATTTCTCAAAAGAAACTTTGCAGGCTGGAAGGGATTGCCAAAAAATCATCAAAGTGATAAAAAGCAAATACCTACCACCAAGGTTACTCTACCCAGTAGTGGAACTGCCAGGTTCAAAGGGCAGTTCCATTTTTAGTTTTCTGAGAAAATTTCATACTGTTTTCCACAGTGGCTGCACCAGTCTGCAATCTCACCAACACTACGCTAGGGTTCCCTTTTCTCCACATCCCCTCCAACACTTGTTGTTTGTTGATTTGTTTATGATGGGCATTCTGACCAGTGTGAAGTGGTATATCATTGAGGTTTTAATTTGCATCTCTCTGATGGTTAGTAATGCTGAGCTTCTTTTCATATGTCTCTGAGCCCTCTGTGTGTCCTCCTGGGAGAAGTGTCTGTTCAAGTCCTTTGCCCATTTCTTTTTTTTTTTTTTTTTAAGATTTTATTTATTTATTTTTTAGAGAGAGGAGAAGGGAGGGAGAAAGAGAGGGAGAGAAACAGCAATGCATGGTTGCCTCCCACATGGCACTCACAGGGGACCTGGCCCGCAACCCAGGCATGTGCCCTGACCGGGAATTGAACCGGGATCATCTGGTTCCCAACCCGCAGTCAATCCACTGAGCCACACCAGCCAGGGCCCTTTGCCCATTTCTTAATTGCATTGTTTGTCTTCCTGGAGTGGAGTCATATGAGTTATTTATATATTTTGGAGATCAAACCCCTGTCCGAGATATCATTGGGCAATATGTTCTCCTGTATGGTTGGTTTTCTTTTCATTTTAATGCTGTTTTCTTTAGCCATGCAGAAGCTTTTTATTTTGATGAGATCCCATTTGTTTCTTCTTTCCTTTATGTCCCTTGCTCTAGGGGACATATCAGTAAAAATATTGCTGTGTGGAATATTGCTTGCTCTAGGGGACATATCAGTAAAAATATTGCTGTGTGGAGATTTTCCTGCCTGTGATCTCCTCTACGACTTTTATGGCGTTGCGACTTATATTTAAGTCTTTTACCCTTGAATTTACACCTTGAATTTATTTTTGTGTATGGTGTAAGTTGGTGATTGAGTTTCATTTTTTTGCATGTAGCTGTCCAGATCTCCCAACACCATTTGTTGAAGAGGCTACTTTTACTCCGTTTTATGCTTCTGCTCCCTTTGTCAAATATTAGTAGACCATTGCCTAAGAACCCTGAAATACAAATCCAAAAGAACCTATGCACCCCAATGTTCATAGCAGCACAATTTACAACAGCCAAATATTGGAAGCAACCTAAGTGTCCATCAGTAAATGAGTAGATCAAAAAACTATGGTACACTTACATGATGGAATACCATGCAACATAAAGAAAGAAGGAGCTCCTACCATTTGCAACAGCATGGATGGAACTGGAGTGCATTATGCTAAGTGAAATAAGCCAGGCAGTGAAAGACAAATACCGTATGATCTCACCTATAAGGGGAACCTAATCAAGAAAAGAAACAAGCAAGCAAAATATAACCAGAAACAATGAAATTAAGAACAAACTGACAGTAACCAGAGGGGAGGTGGGACAGGATAATGGGGGGAAAAGAGGGGAAGGTTTTCAGGAACATCTATAAAGGACACATGGACAAACCAAGGGGGGTGGGATCAGGGGTGGGAGGTGGGAATGGCTGGGATGGCTGGGATGGAGGGGAGTGGTGGGGGAAAAATAGAGACAACTGTACTTGAACAACAATTAAAAAAAGTAAACACAAAAAATGATCATTCTACCCAGCAAAGCTATAAAATGATAAAGAGCTTCCTAGGGAAGAAAGAGCTAAAGGAGTTCATCATCACCACACCAGTATTATATGCAATTGTATAAGGTCTTCTTTAAGAAGAAGATCAAAACTATGAATAGTAAAATGGCAATAAATATATATCTATCAGCAATTGAACCTAAAAACAAAATAAACAAACCAGAAGAACAGAAACAGGATCATAGATAGAGAACATTTTGATGGTTGCCAAATGGGAGGGGGTCAAAAAGGTGAAGAAATTAAGAATTATAAATTGTTAATTACAGAATAGTAATGGGAATGTAAAAAACAGCATAGAGAATTGACTAGCCAAAGAAATATATGCAGGACCCATGGACATGAACAACAGTGTGGGACTGCCTGAGGGAGTAGGGGTGAGGGGCATGGCTGGGTGGAGGTGGACAATGGGGGAAAATCTGGGACAACTGTAGTAGCCTGAACAATAAAATATAACTAAAAAAATAAAGATGCATCAACCAGGGTAAAGAAAAAAGAAAAAAAAGGAATATCTAGTTAGTATCCAAATTTCCCCATTTATCTCATAAGTTTTTTTTAAATGCCTTGTTCAAATCAGAGTCCAACAAAAGGTGCACACTAGGCGTTTCTGATATGTCCCCTCTGTAATTTATAGGGTTCCTTCCTCCTTTTTTCCCTTTCTTCTTGACAATTTATTAAAGACACTGAACAGTTTGTTTGGTAGTTTCCCATGAACTAGATTCCTATGGGGTCATTTAACATGTTTCCCTATCTGCCCCTGAATTTCCTATAAACTGGAAGTTAGGTCTAGAGGCTGGATCAGATCAGATCTGGTTTCCTGGCAAATGTGTTATGTATGTCGTTGCATAAAACCTCACAAACCAGACTGACTGTCCCTTTTTGGATAATGCCCCGAAAAGAAAATTACTGGCTGAGATGGACTCCCCATGATGAAGGGAAGGCCCAAATTTTATAAATATTGGGTGGGCAGAAGTAGGTTTACAGTTGTTCATGTGAAAAATAATATAATAATAAATAATAATACAAGAATTACAGTTTCACATACATACAACTGTAAAGCTATTTTTGCCCACCCCAGTAAGAAGAGCTTAGTGGCCATTTGGTGACAGGGACTTCTCACATACTTGTATACCAGGAAAAACCAGACTGAACTCTCCACTTGTTTACACCATCTGAGTTAACCACTGTAGGGTGGCCTTGGTAGACCTGCCCTCCAATTAGAACTATGCAAATTATATCTTCATTTATATCTATACAGACCAATCAAAAGTGTACAATTTGGAAACCTCATTTACATGAAACAGACCAAAATGGGTACAATGCAAAAAAGTTCCCTACAGAGCAAGAAAACTCCTTTGTTTTTGTGGAACCATACCTCATTTCTGCCAGAGGCTGCCTCTCCCTGGTTTGCAAACTATTACCTCAATAAAGTTTCTCATTTTTCACAATTGTGCTTTTTGAATTTGTTTACAGATATTAAGATTAATCAGTGGTTCCAGTTATTATCCATATGTACCCATCTCCATCCATTATTAAGGTCTCTATTAACTTCTCACTTAAGGTTTTAATAGCTATGTCCCTCCATGCATTTGGGTTACAGAATGTCATTAATCTAGTTCTTTTATTCTTGCTGCATTTATTACTGGGAATTCTATAAAAAAATTTTCCTCGTAAATGTTCTGGCGACCCTGAGATAGAATTTGTACAGTAAAGGCAGATGGATGCTTGATTCCATTCTTTTATTTATTGCTTTTTTTAAAAATATATTTCTATTACAGTTATCCTATTTTCCCTCCTTCATTCCCCTCCACCCTGCGTACCCGCTCCCACCTGCATTCCCTACCTTTAGTTCATGTCCATGGGTCATACATATAAGTTCTTTGGCTTCTACATTTCCTATACTATTCTAAACCTCCCCGTCTATCTTCTACCTACCATTTATGCTACTTATTCTCTGTACCTTTTCTCCCTCTCTCACCACCCACCCACTCCCCTGCTGATAACCCTCCATGTGATCGCCATTTCTGTGATTCTGTTCCTCTTATAGTTGTTTGCTTAGTTTATTTGTTTTTGTTTAAGGTTTGGTTGTTAATAACTATGAATTTATCATTTTACTGTTCATATATTTTTTTAATTATTTTATTGTTGTTCAATTACAGTTGTCCGCATTTACCCTCCCCCCACCCCACCCCAGGCAAACCCACCTCCCTCCCTTGCTTCCCCCCTCCCCCTTGGTTTTGTCCATGTGTCCTTCATTGCAGTTCCTGAATACCCTTGTCCCCCTTCTCCCCTTCCCCTTCCCCTCTGGTTACTGCCAGAAT
>PVJI01029640.1:0-15067 GCA_004026765.1 Micronycteris hirsuta
CGGGAGCTTGTCGATGAGGTGCACGGGGGTGCAGGAGACGATGGCGCGGCAACAGAGGTCCTGCAGACTGAACACTGTGGGGGGTCAGAGGGGGGCGTCAGATGACAAGGGTCAAACCATGGGGGAAGGGGGTCAGTGATGGGGCAGGTGTCAAGCGGGGGGAAGATCAGACTATGGTGGGGGTCGGACCACGGGGAGGTCAGAAGAGGGGGGGTTCAGACCGGAGGGAAGGGCAGTGAGGTGCCAACAGCTCTCAGAGCCTAAGGACCTAAGGTGGGGAACGCTGAGGAACCAGCTGCCATCTGTCCACAAATGAGCACCAATGATGTCAGTGGGGCTGGAGATTTCCAGACCAGGACTCTGGAAGCTCCACTACTCCACTTGGTGCCAGGCACCATCGAGAGCAGCCCCTAGATGGCGTCCTGCTCATGCTTTCTCCCTAGGGCTGCATACTGAGAAGTGTCCTTTGGGACCTCACTTCTGAGGGCTTAGCCAGCCCACACCCGTACCTAAAGACAGACTCAGCACCTCGCAGGAGGCTGAAGCTTCCAGGAATACTGGCGCCTCTAAGGAAAGTGGCTTGAGCCTGAGGGACAGGGTAGTACACAGGGATTAGAAGCCACTCCCTACTTGCCCTAGGACACACTAGGGCCCACAGCACCCACCCCCCAGCATGAGGGCATCATCATGATGTAATGCACAGTTCCTGTCCACGACTCCGGGCCTCCCGGTCAAAGCACACGCAGGACGGAAGCTGGTTCAGCTGCAGTGCATTGTGGAAGTTCTACATCTGGGGAGCCTGGACACCTGGGAGGGACCACAACCTCTGAAGGGTCACCTGTCCACTGCCTGCAACACTCAGGTCTCAGGCCCCAGCGGTCCCCCTGGCTGCACCTCACCTCGGTTGGGCCTCCAGATCTTCTCCATGCCATGCCGCATAAGCACAATACGGGACAGCTCAGTGAAGGACTCGGTGACATTGAAGTTGCACAACGGGCTGACCTCGAAGAAGGTCATGCAGTTCTTCTCTGCGTAGGCACGTGCCTGCTCTGTTGGAACTTGCCGCTTGAAGGCCAGGTGCAGCCGGTTCCCAACCAGGATCCGGGGGACCCCAGGTGCATGCTTGAGAGGGCAGAGGACTCAGCACAGGCATGAATGCAGAATGCCCCCCCCCCCCCTCCGAGCTGCCCCCATCCTCTGATTCTATGACAAGGTAGGGATCAGACCCATGAGCCATGGCCCTTTGAGGCATGAGACCCTGACCTTCAAGTGCCACAGTGATCAGTGTAAGGAAGGACGCACAGAGCTGGGGCCACTGGACAGGCAGCACATAGGAGCCACAGACGCTCCAGTAGGGGATGGCAACACACGTGCCCTGGGAAGGGGGTGACCATAGAAGGGGGTATCTGCAGGGATACCTACCTCATCAATCTCCTTGATCCACCGGTCAATGCCATCAAAGGACCAGCGGTTGGTGATGTCATACACCAGGAGGATCCCCTGCAAGGAAGATGCAGGTGTTACCAGGCTGAGAGGTCGGCCATATAGAGGTCTCTTGTTCTGACACGGAGCCCCTGTGGGGACACGCACCCTTATTCCTAGCAGAGGCAGGGTGGGGACACCTGGCACAGCCAGACAGCTTTCAGGAGGACACACGGGTTACTTAACACACGGCAGTGTGGACCATCAGTCATATTTAAGAGGGGTCTCTGGTATTGGGCACTGTCTCCTTGCCATGGCCAGGCCCATGTGACCGTAGACGCCCTTACGTGGGGTGGCAGCAATGTCATTGACGGTCAAGGATGTCACAGGCTCAATGCTATCTCCTCCCTCTCCTTGGTGACTTGGCTGGGGCAGAACTGACACTGTTTTTTCAACTTCTTTCCTCCAAGCACATCAGGAGCTCTATCCTGTGACGATTTAGGTCATGGGAGCTGAAAGAGGTGTGGCAGATCTCGGGTGAGGGGCAGGCCCCGTGAACAATCCTGGCAGGCAGGGGTGGACGGCGTCCCTGACATGTTGTCCAGCAGCGTAGTCTGCTTTGGGGCGCCAGGGCAGCTGAGCAAAGGTGTTTGAGTTCCCAGCCAGGACTTGCAGGGCAGGACATCAGTTACGCCGGCAGCTGTGTGTGCAGCCTCACCGGCCAGCAGAAGGTTTGCTATGGGGCTTTTCTGTCGCATCCCTTAGAGATGAATAACTCAGAACTCAGCTGTGGGCTGACTCCATCTGCCCTGAATGTCTCAGCGGTGACCTGTCACAGGCCTCAGGAAGGTGACTTCAGCGAACATCCCTAGACCCCCACCCTGCCCCTCTGGCCCTGCTCTCCACTCTAATGCAGGCTCCCACCTCCCGCATCCCACCGTCTTCATTCAGCGTCTCTCCATCACACACAGGAAGGAAAAAAGTGCAGCGGAGGTGGAAGGATAGCAAGTGTCCATATCAAAATGTGTGACTTAAAAGACTTTCCCCTTTAAAATGTCCTTCAAATTTTGGAAGACTTAAGTGTAACGCCTAGGTCTTGTTAAGAGGAATGTAGCAAGTACTTTAACCCCCTGCCCCCTCCCCGCCCGGTGGCTCCTGCTCTCTGGATGGCAAGCCTTGTATAGAACAAGCATAGCCACCTGCCGCCCCAGGAGGAAGGGCTATGCCTGGAAGAAAAGACCCCCTTGAGCCCACCTGAAGAAGCAGAAACCAGTTTGGTGAGGACAGAGTAAAACTGGAAGGGAAGCACGGGGTAGCAGGAGTGAGTCCTGTTGCCTAGGGCACAAAGGCCTCTGGTCTGGGGTGGGTGCGGACGTGCCACCAACCCTCCAAACCACCTCCTAAGAATCACTGAGGATGTGTCCGAAGACCAGCCCTTGCAGATCACAGCACGAACAAATTGCACGTACAGTCGGGGCTGCCGAGTAAGCCAAGGTGCAGACACGCCTCGCAGATGATGAGAACAACAGCGGCGCGGCTCAGAGCGCCTGTGCCAGCGGCCCTGGGCAGGCGCACCCCAGACTGCATGGTGCGTGCTGTAAAACAGAAAGATCAACACCCAGCGCACCGCATAGAAAACGTTTCCGGGACGTAGCCACATTTTGAAAGGTTGGATGAGGGTTATCTTCTTGCTCATGCTTACCTATGTAACATTTAAACTAGCCCTGGCTGGTGTGGCTCAGTGGATCGAGTGCCAGCCTGCGAACCAGGTCACAGGTTCAATTTCCAGTCAGGGCACATGCCCGGGTTGTGGGCCAGGTCCCTGTTTGGGGGTGTGTGAGAGGCAACCAATAGGTGTATCTCTTGCACATGGATGTTTCTCTTCCTCTCTTTCTCCCCTCCCATCTCTCTAAAAATACATAAATAAAATCTTAAAAAGGGCTCAGGCTTCAGTTGCACCCTGACTGTCCCTCTGGGCTGCCACACACCAGGTCGGAGTTATGACAGAGGAAGACCCCACCCCCAACCCACCAATCCCAGGAAGGAAGGATACAGCGCTCATCACATGCAACAGGGACCACAGTGATCGTGCATTTAGCAGGGAATCAAATGAGGGTCTTAGTTACCAGAACCACCCAGCATGGGGGTCACTTGTGTGTCTCAGAGAGGCAGAAGGAGGAGGGCAAACAGATTCTCACTGTACTCTACTTTTTAAATAATATAAGGAATACATGCTCACATTTTTAAAAATCAGTATTCTTGGGGTAAAAATAACAGCTGTCCTACTCCTCCAGCCACCCCCCACCCCTCTGGGAATAACCTGCCATTGTTTCTTGACATTTCTGTACAGCGCTGTGCATCCCGAACACTGACGGGTCACAGAGCGAGGTGCCCAGCCCCTCCTGCACAGCGCCCACCCAGCCCTTCGCCACAGGTGAGCCTCCCGCCAAGCTCATTGGTGAGTGCTGCCGTTGGCTCTCAAGTAATTTCACCTTATTTTAAAGATTTTATTTTATTATTTATTTTGAGAGAGAGGAGAAGGGAGGGAGAAAGAGCAATGTATGGTTGCCTCTCACATGGCCCCCACTGGAGACCTGGCCTGCAACCCAGGCATGTGCCCCGACTGGGAATCGAACTGGGACCTTTTGGTTCCCAGCCCGCGCTCAATCCCCTGAGCTACACCAGTTGGGCCTAATTTCACCTTATTTTAATATAAACCTCTGAGTATATATAGCTCAACCTGTAAGAAGTAGAACTGCTGGGCCTAGCTGTGAGTACCTTGTTGTCAAAGTTATTTATGAAGCTATAGCTTAAACACCTGAAAGTGTACGAAGTTTAAGTACGAACGGCTTGACGAGTGTGGACAAATATACATGCACACCTGTGCAACCACCACCACAACCAAGGTAGAGAGGCGGATTTTTAAAAAATGCAGTTCAGTTCTGGCACGTGTAATTCTTCTGTACGGCACAGCTCCCGAGGGACACGGGCTGCGCGTGGCCGCCCACCCCGCAAGCACCTGGGCTCTGCCCAGGAGCAAGCGACGCACTGAGAGTGAGGAGCAACCGCCAATGGTCCCTGGCCCGCACGCCCACCCGCCTGGTCAGTGACCAGGTGCGCACTGAGTCCGAACCAGCACTCACTGAATGGAGAATGCGCACCCCAGACCACTGCCCCCGTGAAACCCTTTCTGTGAACAAGCTGATCCCTCTCCATCCAGAAGGAGGCCCTGCGCTTCCAGCTGACCCCAAATCCTCAACTAAGCTGAACGTGCCACACCGCCCCCCTCCCTCCCGCCACCAGCTCTCTCAGCACAGAGCCCAGGGGACCTGCTCTCTTCAGCAGCAGAGGCCCTGGCCTCCTGGGGCCAGGAGTGGACATCTTGGACCTCGGCAACAGAAAACAAGAGCCATGGGTCTAGGACACAGGTGGCAAACACATGGCCCAAGGGCCAAACCCGGCCCTCCAACCTGGTTTTATGCAGCCTGGCACTTTGTTTCTACCCGGCGGCAGAGCTGAGCTCCTTGCCCCTAGCCCCTAGTTAAGGAGCAGTTACATTTACACAGTCCTAAAATTACATCCGGCCCTTTGAAGGCAACCATGAGGCTGATGTGGCCCCCGGTGAAAATGAGTTTGACACCCTGGGCTATGATGTTGGGGACGGAAGGGTTATTTCTCATGGTAAGAACCATGACAGTCCTTTATAACAATAACAAGACAGTCCTTTTGCTGAACAGGTGACAGCAGTCAGGGGTTGGCAGTATCTTTTGTGACCTGGGCCCTGAGGGACTCTTTACAGTCTCTCTAGTCTTAACCAAGGGCAGGAGAGTGATTGGGAAAGCTGGTCCTGTTCCTCAGCCTACCCTCAGGGGCCACACAGAGCAGCAAAACCGGGCAGTGCTTACTCTGGATACTGACTGCCTTTGCCTCTGCACGGCCACCAGCAGGCAAGCTGGAAATGGGACAGCGAGGCAATGACGGAGGAAAGGACGCCCCAGAGCAGGCCGGGGCACAGAGCCCGCTGCTCACCACTCAGGCCGGGACGCATGCCGGCTCCTTCGGCCCAGAGTCAGCAAGAGCCTCCAGGGTTAAAGCGAGGGCAACAACAAACACAACCGACTGGGCTGGATGCTTTGGAGAGAACCAGGATGTGATGATGCAGCGTTTGCTTCCCCCAAACACTCACACGGGGCATCCAACCTGTGGTCCTCAGGCCACATGCAGCCCAGGATGGCTGTAAACATGGCCCAACACAAAATCGCAAATTTACTTAAAACATCATAAGATTTTTTTTTGTGATTACATGTTGCAATGTATTTAATGCATGGCCCAAGATAACTCTTCTTCCAGTGTGGCGCAGAGAGGCCAAAAGGCCGGACACCCCAGCTCTGGCAGACGCCCAAGCTTGTCAGGCGCCCTGAACTGGCTGAACATGAGCAAGTGACTGCTTCGCTCCACGTCCGTGCCCAGTGTGCGCGGAGCGGCCGAGCCCTCCCTCTCAGGGTGGGTCCCAGTGCCATCCTGATGTTTCCCAGCAGCCCTGCATTACTGCCACTTTTCTCTCTGTCTTCTTTTTTATTACTAAGTCATTATGGGTTTGTTGTAGAAAAATGAGGAGACATTCAAAAGCAAAACGAAGACAACGGAACGCAGTCACCCTGCTGTTTGGGGTAACCAACACTGCCATTTAGAACACAGCTTTCTCATCCTGTCTGTAGATAAGCTTTTAAAAAAAATCCTCACTCAAAGATATGTTTATTGATTTTAGAGAGAGAGCGAGAGAAAGAGAGAGAGAAGCATCAATGTGAGAGAGAAATATTGATCGGCTGCAACCTGACCAGGGATCGAACCCACAAAGCCTTTGGTATACAGGATGATGCTCTAACCAACGGAGTCACTTTGCCAGGGCTGCAGTCACTTCTTTAAAAATAAAAAGGGACCCGTGGGACATGCTCATTTGAAGGGCAGTGGGTTCCGCAGGCAGTTCTTGCAACTTAAGCCCACCTCTGGTGCTGACATGCGGTGCTGACAGATGCCTGCAAGCTGTGACCCATGCCCTGATGATTTAGGGTCAGCTGCTCCAGGTGGAACTGTTCGGTGAATCACCGCCCCTGCAGGGCCCCCCAACACCAGCACATATAGGGGGGACCGTCAAGCTAGGGCTCCAGATGCCACCATGCACACTTCTGTAGGAGCTCCCAGGACAAGAGCTGCCAAGCCCAGCCTGGGGTCCTCAGCACCCCCTTCAGCAGAGAGGAAGGCCACATTCAGCTTCTCCCTGCCTCCCACCATGTCTGAAAGGCCCCTTCTAAGGCAGGCCTGCCCTGGAGGAAGATGCCGGTCGGAGTCCCCAACAACACCTAAGCAGATTCAGCCAGGCCACTGCCACAGACTTCCCTCCGTCTTGGCCCCCTCAGGTCTCATGCAGCAGA
Source organism: Micronycteris hirsuta (assembly GCA_004026765.1). NCBI lineage: Eukaryota > Metazoa > Chordata > Mammalia > Chiroptera > Phyllostomidae > Micronycteris > Micronycteris hirsuta. The sequence goes on from PVJI01029640.1 coordinate 6,855, forward strand.
AAGATCAGCAGGAGTGCAAAGCGCCAAGGCAGCCGCAGACTTCATCAGTCCTGACTAACAAAGCAAAAAGGAGCCCAAGCCAGAGTGAGGGGGTGACAGGAAGCCCCATCTCTTGCTGAGTGCAGACCCACCTGGAGCCACACTCCACACAGCGAGAGGCCCCAAAACATGCCCAGGTGCCCCGTCTAACACCAGCGTATGCTGCTTCTGGTGGAGAACCCTGCCTGGTACGTAGAGCAGGGCTGGGCAGATCTGAACCTGGGGGTCTCCTAGGCAATTCCAGAGGTCTGGGGGCATCATGGCCTGCTCTACGTTACAGACAGGACCGGTCAGACCTCACGCTGACACAGCAGCGACAGCCTATCGCTGGCCTGTTCATGCAACAACTTCTCCCCACTCTTTCGAGCCGCTGGTCATACACTGATCCACTCAGCAGACAGGCACACTCAGGGAGCCCGGAGGGCACAGAGAGGTGCAAGCAAGCCCTCACATTCTCCCCTAGAGTGTCCCTGCTTGTTCCCCCCAGAATGCCCCTGTACAGCTTCCAGGGTGCCCTCCCACCCCTGACGCCCACCCAAGCCTGGGTGCACTTCCATGGCAGCCCAGGGATAGCCCTGCCTCTATGAGCAGCCCCTCCCACAGCGGCTCCAATGCTTAGGCCCCACAGTCCTGATTGGGAATCCAACCCAGCCCGTCCAGGGCGCCCCCAGTCCTGAGATAGACCTGGCTGCCCCAGCAGCCTCCTCGCTCCACACGTGGGGGTCCTAGGTGACCGGGAACTCACTTTGGGTTCCTGGTGAACCAGGTGACCAAGTCATGTTCCGATAGTACAGGGTCTCAGCACCACCACAGGAACTGGTGGGGACACAGAGCACAAACACAGTGTGGGGACACAGGGACCTGGTGCCCTCTGATAGCTGTGGCCCCTCACTCAGAGGGCAGCCGAGTGGAAGCCTGATGTCCCAACATCAAAACATCTTAGAAAGAGCCATGCAGGTGGCGTCTGACAGCACAGAAACATGACCTGTCCCCCTGGAGGGCAGCACCGGCAGTGTTGCTGGTCTTACCTGTGCACCCCTGGAGTAGGACCTGAAGATGGTGCAGAACCTGCCTTGGCCCGACGTGTCCCTGAAACACAGGGATAGTCAGTGAGATTCGGCCTGTGGAACCATGGCTTGCGCAGCGCGATCCCTGCAAGGCACTTCCCTTCTCCTCCACAGCACACACGGGCCAACCCTGGTGGGCTTAGTGTCCTGGGAGACCGCTCTGTCAGGCTCCCAAACCTCTGGGAATTTACATCTAGATTTCAAGGTTCTGGAAAATGCTCCTTAATGTGTAGCCCCATAAAGGGCAAGGGGAGAGGGGCCATGGCTACTGTGGAAATGAGCCTTTATGGGCAAAGGGAGCTGCGCTGTATCAGAACAAACAGCCCCGGACCTTTTGGTTTCTGCATCACAGAGCAGAACCCATTCCCCATTTACACAGGATTTCTTTAAACAACTATTCCACATACAATGTAAACAGGACTCCTACCTTCCTGTTCATCTTAGGGTTCTTGACCTGCTTCATTTAGCTTCCAAAGCTCTAGCAATAACCCCGAAGTGCTGTAGCCTCCCACCCCAAGGCACTGCAACCCCACCCAGCCCAACTCACCAGAGCTCCAGCTTGACCCGTCGGCCGTCCAGCAGGATGGTGGTCGTCTTGTAGTCGATCCCTGCAAGGAAGCAAAGGGCAGCTGGAGGGGAGCCTGCCAGGACCCACCTCTCCAGGGCTGTTTCTACAGCAGAGTCAGAAGGAGGGGCATGTTACCCCCAGCTGGAGCCTTTCTTGTGGCTCCAGCCCAGGGAACCAGGCATGCTGGGCACCACAGCACTGCCTGGCGGGAAGACGGCACAGAAATGGAGTCCAGCAGGCTCGTCTCCAACTGATCTGCTTTGTGTGGATCTCAGGTTGATACATTCTGAGTTCCTGGGTTCGCCACAGCCCTCAGGTACTGACAACTGGAGTGTGCTTGGAGCATTATTAAAGGTCATTTCTAGCCCTGGCCGGTGTGGCTCAATGGACTGAGTGCTGGCCTGCAAACCAAAAGGTCAAGAGTTCAATTCCCAGTCAGGGTACATGCCTGGGCTGTGGGCCAGGTCCTCAATAGGGGGCGCATGAGAGGCAACCATACATTGATTTTTTTCTCCCTCCCTTTCCCTTCTCTTTAAAAATAAATAAAACCTTTAATAAATAAAGGTGATTTCTAAAACGCCATGTCTCTGGAGAGCTCCCTGCAGAAACTATGCATGCTGTATTTTTAGTTTTTTACACTTTTATGGGAAAAAGTCAGTCCAAGAGAAGTTGGTAGGATCAGTGCTAGATATGTTACCTAACATGTAAGATCTTCAACTGGTCTACAGACCATCCAGAGACTTCCTAAAAGCTCAGCGTTGCCTCCTCCCTTCTTAAGCTTTAAAAAGGTTATCAGGCCCTGGCTGGTGTAGCTCAGTGGATTGAGTGCGGGCTGGGAACCAGAGGGTCCCGGTTCGATTCCCAGTCAGGCACATGCCTGGGTTGTGGGCCGGGTCCCCATGAGGGCCACATGAGAGGCAACCATACATTGCTGTTTCTCTCCCTCTCTTTCTCCCTCCCTTCCCCTCTCTCTAAAAACAAATAAAAATAAAATCTTGATTTAAAAAAAAAAAAAAAGGTCATCAGTTCCGTGACTTTTTATAACACTTGCTCTAAGAGGGTGTGGAAATGGGCATTTAACATAGGTGTTTCTCTCACACAGTGTGTGCGTGCATGTGTGTGTGCACACGTGCGTGCGTGCAAGCTGACCTCAGAGTCTGCACAGAGCACCCTCCTGGTGCCTCAGGCATCGGTGCCTCTACCCACACTGTGCTTTTGCCCGGCCAACTCCTAACTGCAAGTCAAAACCTGGCTCCCACGTCCCAAATGACACTCAGCAGAAGGAAAATGCAACCCCCAAAATGGGAGAAAATATCTGGAAATCATCCATCTGACAAGGGATTGCTATCCAGAATATACAAAGAAATCCTACAACTCAACAACAACAAAAAAAAACAATTAAAAATTGAGTAAAAGACTTGAATAGCCATTTCTCCAAAGAAGATACACAATGACCACAAACACACGAAAAGATGCTCAACACCACAGATGGTCAGAAAAATGCAAATCAAACCACAAGGAGAGATCGCCTCAGACCCACTAGATGGTTCTTACCAAGAAAAACGGAAAATGCCAAAGGCTGGTGACGCTGTGGAGAGTTCAGAACCCTCGTGCGCCGCTGGTGGGAATGCACCCGACGCAGTCACTACGGAAAACAGCACGGCACTTCCTCGGAGTTACCACACGACCCAGAAATGCCCCTTCTGGGTTAGTGCCCAAAAGAAACGAGAGCAGGAACCCGAACATGCGTGTATCGGTACACCCGGTTCACAGCAGCACTACCCACAACAGTCAGAGGCGAACACAACCCAAGTGTCCACCGAGGGTGAACGGACTAACAAAGTGGTCTATACGCACAGTGGGGGGCAATTCAGCTGTAAAAAGGGGTGAAGTTCTGACACATCCACAGCATGGATGAACCTTGAGGACACTATGCCCAGGGAAACACACCCGTCAGAGAAGAGCAGATACTGTGTGACTCCCACTTCTGTGAGGTCCCTAGAGTGGTCAGTTTCATAGAGATAGACAGTAGATTAGGGATTATCAGGGGCTGAGAGGAGTCAGAATTTTTTTAAAAAGATTTTATTTACTTATTTTTAGAGAGAGGGGAAGGGAGGGAGAAAGAGAGGGAGAGAAACATTGATGTGAAAGAGATACTTGGACTGGTTGACTCTCGTATACACCCCAACCAGAGACCAAACTTGCACCCCAGGCACGTGCCCTGCCCGGGAATCGAACTGGCAACCTTTGGCGTTGTGGAACAACACCCAGCCAACCGAGCCAGACTGGTCAGGGCTAGGAGTCAGTGTTTCGTGTCAGAGTTTCAGTTTGGGAAGCTGAAAAAATCCTGGAGGTGGATGGTGGTGACAGTCGCACAACAGTGTACAAGTACTTAGGCCTCTGACCTCGACACATAAAAAGAATTAAAACAGTAAATTTCAAGTTATGTATATTTCGCCACAATGTTTTTTAAAAGTGAGAGAAGATTCACTTGCACATCTTCTCATGTGAAAGAACTATTCTTCAGGAAGATAACGAAACTCAGGCCTGTCTCTACTGTACCTCCTCTGCGTTTGCCCTTCACCCATGTGCTGATAACCAGCTTCTTTGGGTGAAAGCTCCTGGAATTCTGTCAAACAGGAAGCACAGATTTGGTCCAGGACTCCCCTCCTCTTGGTCCTGTCTTCACAGCCTCTGTGAGACGGGACCCTATGAGAGCAATTTTCAGGAAGGCTGTGGATGTGGATGCCCATCCTCCAGGCAACATCAGACCTGCCTCCACGTGGCAGGTCAGCCCCCCAGACTCAGGCTTGGGAACTGGACACCAACTGCTCTGCTCCACTCCCCCAGGCCAGCTCCTTTGAAAGGAGCCGCCCTGCAGCCAAGCAGCCCAGAGGGGGCACTGTGGCCCAGCAGCGCAGCAGGGAACTGCAGGGAAGAGAGGGAACACAGGAAAGGCTCAGGAGGAAACAAGGTCCAGGGAGGGAGCTGGCTCCACCCTCCACCCACCTCTGAGCTTCCTCCCATAACCCACACCGTAAACGTTGTGTGTCCTGGGCACCTTGCTGACCCATCTGCCTGAATTCCACCCAGGACAATAGGATGTGAACTTTGGTCCGAGTCAGAATGGATACCCAGTCCATGTTCTCCGTGAGCTCTGCTCAGTGCTCTGCCAAACACACACGTGGGACCTGTGGGGACAAGCACTCAGAGCTGGGAACTGGTAACAAGATGGGGCCGCTGCCCTCCCGCGGCACAGTCCCCTCCTCCCCCCACTAGTCAGAGGGCTCATTAGAGCACAAGCTTTCTCAGCCAACACTGCAGAGAAGCTGGGGCTCAGCTGGATCACTGAGCAACGTCACCACTGAAGCAATTTAGACTTACAGACAGTGACTGTGCTCTCTGGCGCCCTCTGGTGCTGGCCCTGGCTTCTAGGGAAAGGTGGTCCCCATGCCTGGCACCAGCGTAAGCATGGCCAGGAAGGCTGAGCCCCCCGTGTGAGAGGACTAAGGAAAGCGGGCATTAGGTCCCTAAAGGAGAGACCAGGGTCCAGCTGAGAGATGAGGACGGACCCAGAGCCAAGAGGTTCAAAGGGGAGGGGATGGTGGGGAGATGGCATGGGTGGAGAACCCCACAGCTGACACACTCACTTGGATATTGAAAAATTCAAATTCAAACATTTTCTTCATGCTTACTCTGTCCCTCACCTTGCCACATCCCAAATCTGGGTAAAAACTTTTAAAATTATATTTTATTGCTTATGGTATTAGAATTATCCCAATTTTTTCTCCTTTGCCTCTCTCCACCCAGCACCCCCACTCCCTCAGGCAATCCTGACACCATTGTTCATGTCCATGGGTCATGTGTATAAGTTCTTTGGCTACTCCATTTCCTATACTATACTTTACATCCCTGTGGCTATTCTGTAATTACCTATCTGTACTTCTTTAAAAGATTTCATTTATTTATTTTTAGATAGAGGGGAAGAGAGGGAGAAAGAGAGGTAGAGAAACATCAATTGGTTGTCTTTTGCATGCCTCCAGCTGGGGACTAGGCCCACAACCTAGGCATGTGCCCTGACTGGGAATCGAACTGGTGACCCTTCAGTTCATAGACTGGCACTCAATCCACTGGGCCACACCAGCTGGGGAAATTTGTACTTCTTAATCCCCTGGCCTCTTACCCATTCTCCTACACCCCCTCCCATCTGAAAACCATCAAAATCTCTCTATATCCATAATTCTGTCTCTGTTCTTTTTGTTTGCTTAGTTTGTTTTTTAGATTCAATTTTTGATAGATATGTATTTATTGCCATTTTATTGTTCACACTTTTGATCTTCTTTTTCTTAAATAAGTCCCTTTAACATTTCATATAATAATGGTTTGGTGATGATGAACTCCTTTAGTTTTTTCTTATCTGGGAAGTTCTTTATCTGCCCTTTGATTCTAAATGACAGCTTTGCTGGGTAGAGCAGTTTTGGCTGTAGGTCCCTGCTTTTCATGACTTTGAATTTCTTGCCAATCCCTTCTAGCCTGCAAAGTTTCTTTTGAGAAATCAGCTGATAGCCTTATGGGAACTCCCCTGTAGGTAACCAATTGCTTTTCTCTTGCTGCTTTTAAGGTTCTCTCTTTATCTTTGGTATTTTAATTATGATGTGTCTTGGAGTGGGCCTCTTTGCCTCCATCTTGTTTGGGATTCTCTGTGTTTCCTGGACTTGCATGTCTATTTCTGTCACCAAATTAAGGAAGTTTTCTTTCATTATTTTTTCAAATAGATTTCCAATTTCTTGCTCTTTCTCTTCTCCTTCTGGCAGCCCTATAATGCGAATGTTGGACCTGTTGAAGTTGTCCCAGAGGCTGTTTATACTATCCTTGTTGTTTTGCATTTTTTTCCTTCTTGTTTTTCTGATTGTTTGCTTTTGGCTTCTGTATGTTCCCAATCATTGATTTGATTCTCAGCTTCATCCACTCTACTGTTGTTTCCCTGTAACTTGTTCTTTATTTAATTTGTGTATCCTTCATTTCTGACTGGGTCTTTTTTATGCTGTTGAGGCCCTCAGTAAGTTCCTTGAGCATCCTTGTAACCAGTGTTTTGAAATCTGCATCTGATAGATTGCTCATCTCCATTTTGTTTAGCTTTTTTTCTGGGGTTTTGATTTGTTCTTTCATTTGGGCCATGTTTCTTTGTCTCCTCGTTTTGGCAGCCTCCCTGTGTTTGTTTCTATGTTTTAGGTAGAGCTGCTTTGTCTTGGTAGTGTGGCCTAATGTAGTAGGTGTCCTGTAGAGTCCAGTGGCACAGCCTCCCCTGTCACCCAAACTCGGTACTTGAAGCGCACCCTTTGTGTGGGCTCAGTACACCCTCCTCTTGTAGTTGAGCCTTGATTGCTGCTGGCAGGTCAACGGAAGGGATTTATCCAGGCCAGTCAGCTGCAAAGACTGGCTGTGACTACTGACCACCAACCTCCACCCTCCGTGTAGGATCAGCTGTGCAGAGCAGCATTGTTCTGACGTGGTCTGTCGTTGTCCACTAGGTGTGCAGGCTCTGGGGTTTCCCTGGGTGATGCAGGTCAAGGTCAGCACCCACATGTGTTCTGCCTCAGGCCACCCTGCCTGAGCTATAAAGCAATCTGAGATGGTTGCTACTTGTGCTGGACTTGGAGATTCCCAGGGGAAGCCAAGCTCTGAATCTAGGCTGGCTGTTGCTACTACCAGGCCTGGGGCCACTTAGCTGTTGCTTGTTTGTTGCGATTCAGGATGTTGTGAAGCATGAGCCAAGACCAGCCATGCATATGGAAAAGTCACGGTTAACAGCCTGGGTGGGTCCGTAAGTTCAGTGGGGTAGAGTATCAGGTGACATCCAGGGCAGGGCAAACTATGTTAGCCAGGTTGATAGAGTCTCAGATATGGCACCTGCCTGCCAGCTCCATGGCTCTGTGGGGGAAGGGCTCAGAAAAGTGACAATGGCCTCTGCCTGTCTTTCTGTCTGGGAGAAAGCTGTCCCCCAGTTCCTGCTTTGATGTCAGACACTTCAGTTCCTCCCTGAATGCCACTGGTGCCTTTCAAGCTGCTACCCTGGTGATGCTAGGGCTCAGAGGGAGTGAGTCTGTGTAAGTCCGCATGTGGGCTCTTTAAGGGGAACTGCTTGGGACTCCAGAGTTCCATCCACAGACTCAATCCCCGCTGGTTTTTGTTGCCAGAAGTTGTGGGGACTTATCCTTCTGGCACTGGAACCCTGGGCTGGGGGGCCTGGAGTGGGCTGCTCCCAAGATATCCCTTCTGAATTTATAGCCACCATATGTGGGTGTGGGACCAGCCCATTCTGCACCTGCACCCCTCCTATCCATCTGGATGGATGTGGTTTATTTAATTCCGTAGTTGTCCGACTCCCATTCAACTCGATTTCTGATGGTTCTAACTGATGGTTGTTCTATATTTTAGTTGCAATTTTGATGTGGTTGTTTCGGGAGGCAAGCTGTGTTTACCTATGCCTCCATCTTTACTAGAAGTTGTCCTTCAATTGGATAAAAACTTACAGTGTG